>QZWT01000036.1:0-50695 GCA_004114315.1 Cochlonema odontosperma
TCAGCCATCGCAGCACGGTGGTGAGGATGTCCATTTTCGTGGTGCGAGGGTCGTGGATTGGACTGCGAAGGTCCCCGTTGAAAGCGGGGTTGATGGAGCGACGCACGATGCGTTCAAGGCGGTTCATGGCTGTCGCACTGCGGTGTATCCGATCTTCTTTGGACAGGTCGGCAGCGATGGACGGGTGCCACACTTCTAGCCTGTCTTTGTCGGTGACGGTGGTGCCCTCCAGCTTCGCACCAGCAGGCAGCTCGCTCTGTATGAGCCCTGTGATGGCAGTGCTCACATAGAAGTCGTCTGCCGCACTCTCCAAGAGGTTGCATATCTCTGTCACTGTGGCATGCGACACACCGCTGCTTGGCGGGTGGCGGGGGTGCGGTAGCGGGGTGATGGCGTGTCTTGCTAGCAGCGGTGCGATGCTGTTGTCGATGGCTGCGCGGTGGCGAGTAGTATGTGTTGTGTGCGTGGCAGTGGCAAGCACCGCCAGCAGCAGCGGCGTGAGCGCAAACAGCGGACGCATCGCAGCAGACGCAGAAAAGAAGGGCATGTTGTCGTTTCCACGCACGATGAGAAATGCCTGACATTTTGCTGCAGCATTCCACCGTCAGCTGGCAAATGTTGCACTGTATTCTACCACTCCGCTTGTTGATCGACTACGCTCTGGCGTGCCCAAACGAACACCACACACATGCTTGTGTGCTGGCGTGAATGGTGTGGGTGGCAGCTGGCAACCTCTGTCGGCACTGTGTCCTTCTTGCGCGCGACACTGTAGAGTCACTGTTTCTATCCACAACTGCGCATAGATGTGTCGCGCAGTGCTCTTTGCAGCAGCGCGCTTCTGTCGCTACTAACATCAGCACCACCACCATCACCACCCTTCTCTTCATACCACGACAGAGGCGATGGTCAGCAACAGAGCCCGCCTGGCCAGTGCGTCCATCTACGACTCTGCCCATGGCACGGGATGCTTTGATGGCAGGGTAGCGCCTAAACGTATGCACGGTGCACAACGCAGATGTCAGACGGGTGGCAGCTGAACCCTGACCCTGCACTATCAGAGCAGCAGTGCCTTGCTACTGCGCCATACACTATGCAGGTGTATGGTGGCTGGAATGGAGTAGCCCAGTATACACATCTGCTGTCCTGCACATGCCGCTGTAGGTGGACCATCGGGTGTTGGCTGGCAGTGGTGTGGTGTGATGCAATGTATGCATGTATGTGTCACGATCATTGCTCACCTCTCCACCAAGAGATGCAGAACAGTGCCAAAGGGCGGTTTATCTGAGAATTATTCTTTTTTGTTAAGTACGATAGTTGATGTCATACGGTTGATCAGACCGATAGAACAAATTTGCACGCCTGGCAAAATTGGAATCAACGTTGCTCCCTATTCGATAATCATCGTCGTCGTCGTCGTCGTCGTCGCCGCCGCCGCCGTTATACACTACGAAATACTTTGTAGTGTCTAGACGTAATACATTTCCTCTTGTAGATTAGGATGAACAGTCACGCTCATGTCTGAGCCAGATTGGCCAGACATAGTGCTGGCCGTATCGGACATCAGTTCTTCCTTCGCGTGGTGGCGAGCACGTGTCACTGCAAGATGGGCATAGTACACCGGCGGTACGATTCCGACAGTACGCGTGCAGCGAACATAAAGATGCGTCAGATCATAGGTCAGTCTTTGCAGCTGGTCACTGGTCATCTTGTTCTCGTCCACAAGCACAATGTAATGCGTGGGCCTGGACGTGCCCTGAATACCAGAGTGGCTAAGCAGGTAGAAGTTAAATCCTGTCGGGTGGACAATGGCGGTGTCGACCACGGTTCCGGCTGGCAAATTGTTTGATCGATCCAGCTGATGGCGGCTCTCTTGCGTGGGGAAGAAGCGCGTGTGATGGCGCTTTTGCACGACAATATATGTTAGTTTCGGTGGCCCGGACGGTCCGCCCGCGTTGGCGAGAATCGAACGGAGCGTGTCGACTTCCTTTTGAAGCACTATGTCGAATTGCGAATCGGAAACGCCATCGCGGTAAAACACGACATGCTCGGGCAGTTGACCGTTTCGCCGCGCATACGTCTGCAGAAGACGCTCGAACATGGGCGCAATAGAAGCGACAGGCTCGACTCCTGCTGGCTGATCTTGAACGGAAGTGGTGAACTTGCACTAGACACAGTAAGAGAACGGTCATGCTTGCGGATACGACATACGCCATTTATATCGATGGATCCAACAAGCGCGGCATATGAGCGCAGGCGCGTCTCTCCAGGGCACGGATGCGATACATCAGCACCAACAAACATCGTTTTCGGATACTGAGGAGTCACGTTTGTTAATATGGCATTCGTACCACCAAGCTTGGCGTTGATCTTCAAGCACAGGTTTGCGAAATACTAGAGCCAAGCGTGTGAGCACATCTCTCGCGCTTTGCGCCATTATCAACCTACCTGGTCGGCCTTGTTTCCCTGCTGTCTGCTGAGCTTGCTGACAGCCACGCACTGTGACATCACGCCCAGCACCACATCACCCACACGCTTGATCTCGGAATAGGCCGGCGAGCGATCATTGGGCAGGAAACACACAATAAGCTTGATAGGCGCGCCGACCTTGGTGCCCTCGATGACATAGGACGCACGGATGGCTTGTTCCAAATCGCTTTGCGGGCTCAACTGTGTGATTGGTGGATCCTCGGGCAGACGGATGCCGAAGTCCCGCGCTTTGCGCACGAGCGCACCAACCCAATCGCGTACGCGGCCGCTGTCAGAGCTGGACAGGTCGACCACCAGCCAGTTGTCGCTGCTGCCCGGGGCAAAGAGGCGGCCACGGGTGAGATTCCAGGTGCCCATTTTCGGAACAATTGATCGATCGTAGCGAATCTCCGGAGGCGTCAGGATGCGCGCAGCTGTTTCAACCATTTGGCCTCCCAGCTTAAGCCCAAAGTCGCGCGCTGCTTGGCTGGTGTGTGGGGAAAGCGTTTGCAGCATCTTTTCTATGCGCTGCAGGCGCACGGCGGGCTGGGAAGTTGTCTCGCGGATCATCTTGGAGGTCTGGTCGGGATCAAGTTTGCGCGTATACCGCTGCCCCTTCGCGATTGTGCACACTTCCATGGGGAAATAAGTGGGACCGTTCTTTCCACGCACCACACTACGTGATCGCATCAGTTGGTCACGCGTCCTTTGAGCGCGAGAAGCATATGACACTTACACACATGGGTAATCACGGTTCTGTAGCTTCACATTAAAGCGAGAATGGAAATACTCCTCCACATTAGTTGTCTTTTCATCCATCTCGAATGTCAGCTGATAAGCCGGCGTGGGCGACAGATCCTGGATCTTATACTCTTTCCTGTTCTGACGATGGGTCAAGTTGAAGCGCACGTTTTTCAATATGCGTTTCAGTTTGTGCAAGTCCCGTGGCTCAAAGGAAGAAGGAGGACCGCGAAGACCAAGGATCGCCGCGGCCACCGAGACTAACGGGCCCGGCTCGTAGTAAGCGGCCACCGCCACATCGACATTTAGCAAAACACGATTCAAAGAGGGCCTTGCTGCAAAAAAAATGCCGTTGTAGATCAGCACACCGTTGCCAAGACGCGCAACATCGTTTCCGCTGAAAAAGGAACGTCCAGCACAAAACTGGGTCATGGATGGCTCGTGGCGTAGCACAACGTCTAAAGCTTGCATGATGGAAGTGTCGTTGGGGTCTCCGCGGTCGGTGATAGCGTCATTGATCAGCTGGGGCGTGATTTCACGGGCGAACTTGAAGCGGATCAAAAAGGGATCACCCTTGGAGTCTTTGAAATTGACCTACAAGACGTGCGATGACGCTCAAGTGACAGATGGTGGCGCACGTACCTGCTCGTCGATGTCGGGAAATCGCACGGTAGAGTAAGCGGTAGCGCTTCCATCGTAGACGACGCTGTATCCCTCGCTCTCATGGTTCTGTCTCCAGATTTCGAAGAGCTGCAAACAGAGTATGTGTTCTTTTCCTTTGAATTGCGTGTGGAATTACCTTCATGCAAGTCTCACGCAAAAGCTTTTTTCCTGTGGGTTCGAATGCCACATGGTAATGGAAAAGAGAGCTGCTGCCAGTGCTCAGTTCGTAGAAGTTTGCCTTTATTTTAGTGGCGGTTCCCTGCGTGCCACCGTTGTCTGGACGCTGGATCATAGCCATGGTGGAGTGTCGGTAATGAGAGTAGCGGGAAAAGCAAAGGAGACAGCGCCAAAAGTAAACAAATCAGCAGCTATTCGCCAGTGAGCATCCAATTTCCACATCCACATCCATCCAACGGCTTGCGGCATGCGTAGTCAGCTCCCAGCATTCAATCTAGGCTGGAGGCGATGTGCATAGCATGTGCGTATGGAATGTGTGGTCATCCGGGTCAGACGTGGCATAGCGAATGACAGCGATCACAATCGCGCACCCTCTGCTTCATCGTTATCCTGCAACAGAGAGGATCACCAGCACGCAACGATCGCATTCACACAGTCGGGTGCACGGCACGGGCTGGTGATCGCATATGCGGATGCGTCACCGTGTGCTTCTTCGTCCTTCCAGAAGCTAAGTTTTGCAGGCAGGCACACAGACGTTATTCGCAGTGGACTATCGGCAACAGCGCCAAAGCGTCTTGTGTAGAACACCGTCTGACGACAATACAGGATGTGACATAGTAGTACACACGAGCACCTTCTTCGGTAGCCCCGTCGTGTACTATCATCATGCCTCCCGCTGTCTGGTGGGAAAGCAACTGCTATTCAACTGCAACACGGTCTGTCACAGTACATGCAAGGCAAGACGGATAGCGTCAACACTTACCGTGCATGTGCGCAGAACGGTACCAGGCTGACGCGTCATGGCAGAAGAGAGCATTTGCATCTTCTCGCTGAAGCACTATAGTGCTGGACACTGACTCTCAGAGTGTCAGTGTGGTCCTGCAATGCAGATGAGCTCCCTTCTCCCTTTTTCCCTTGAGCATTTGCGCGGGACTACTACAACCATCTGTCTCAATGAACGTGTGTAACGCTGTTTGTTAATGCAGCACTCACACACAAACACACACACACACACGCACATTGGTACAAGTAGTGCAGTCGAGCTGCGTGTTGTCAAAGCTAATAACATGCACATCAGCAATGCTTTCAAGATAGACTCACCATGTGACAAATGAGGCGGCCATCCATAGTCCCAGTGCGCACCACTCCGCCCAACACCAGCGACGCGCCACGCACCCGACACCGCATCCAACAATCCCGCCCTCATAATGTACTGGCATTTTTCTGGCTCTGCCATCATATGTTGTTTGGAGAATACAAATGCAACAATACAGGCATTTCAGGGAAGAGCATTTGTTCCGCTGGCTGGGACGACGCGTGAACGCATTCGCTGGACTGGTCGTCCTGCCGCAACACCACCCGTCCTACACGCCTGCTGTTGCGTCTTGCCGCCGCCAGAATTCTTTGACGTGGCACTGCTGGTGGAGTGTCATGAAAATGAGCAGCAGCAGCAGCAGCAGCAACACCACATCGAAGTGCCCAACGTGTCCAATCTCCAGTCGGCTGGCGATGCACTTCGGCTCACCACCGACTTCCGTGACGTGGTGGAAGACTTCCAGGTGAATGAAGATTGCGATCTTTCTTTCGAGACTGACCGGTTGATCACCGGGCAGGCAGCATATCAGGCAGCACGCAACTATTTCCCAATGATGATTAATGCACACGCATGCTCCACGACTTCCGCTGACACCACGTTACGAATCTGTTTTGGGCATTTGAAATTGAAGATCAAGCAAGGCCTGCTGGAAAACGGCTAATAGTTAATATATATCTGCTTTACAGTCATAGTCTCAAGCTATCTGCGTGCAGACCACATCACAGCTGACCCTGGAGAATCATCTCGATGGTCGCATTGATGAAATCTTTGCGCGCTGTCAAGTCGACGCCAAACTGGGTGCTAAGTTGCTTAAGTACTTGCTTCTTGGTGACTGTAGACGCGGCATTGAAGCAATGAGCGAGACGATGGACAGAACGCGGAAACGCTTACCTATCATCAGATTCGCACTAGCGAGAATCTGGCGAATTTCATAGACCAGCTCTTCGTCGCTCGGCCTGGCTGCCGGGCCAATGCCTGCACTGCCAGCACCCGCATTGTTCATCGGATGCATCATACTACTCGCGCTCGTCACACTGGCCGATCGGAATTCTGGACCCACAAGACTGCCTGGCGAGCGCGGCATAGTCATGGGATTGACCGTGCTGGCTGGACGCTGAATAGCTCCGGCACCCATATCCGCATATTCGGGCGCGTTGCCAAAGCCACGAGGCAAGCGGTAGTCGTCTGGCGACGCGTATCCCGAAGCGGAAATAAACGAGCCACGTGGGTCTTGCTGCAATGGCACACCTCGTACAGATCCAGCCACGCTGGCTCGCGCTGGATCCATAAAAGTTCGGCTGTCCCGATAGGGTCCTCCAGCAGGGCTAGACGACAACCCGGCCGCGGTCAATGTGCCAAACACTGATCCTGCACGCGACGTGTTGTGGCTGTCGATTGATCGTCGCGAATCCTTAGAAGCTTCCGATCCGATTTCCCACATTTCCTGCTCGTAGGTTGCCCATTTCTTCATCGGAATTGCTTTGGGACTAAACTTCTCGCCGCTGTCGCCATCCACAATGATCTTCTTCTTGTTGTTCTCACCGACCACGACACGCGTATTACCCCAGCTGAAGTCGTCGAAATGCCAAAACGAGTATAAAGGGATGAAGAAAGAGAAGATGGGCGTGGCTAGCAGATAGATGATCATCCAGCCGACGTGCTGCCATTGACGCTTGATGATGAACACCAGTGCCTGCAATCCATAGACGGCAGCAATGATCAGCAAGGAGACGAGATTGGTGCCTTGTGGTTGGCCTGACACCTTGTTGTCGATGATTTTGTAGACCAGGAAGCATAGATAGATCAGCATTGACGGTTGAACAAGCGTGCCGAAAAGGTCGAAGAAGACAACGAACCGCATCGAGAAGCAGCAGAAGCCGCACAGGTCGGGTAGGAAGAGCAGCTCGAACAGATTGTGGATGGTGGAGTTGATCCAGCGACGCCGCTGCGACAGCAATATCTTCCACTTTTCCGGCGCTGCTGTCTTGCACAAAGCGTCCGGGGTGAATGTCATCTTAAGGTGCGGGAAGTGCTTCAGCATCAGTGTGGTGAGATAGCGATCCTCTCCAAGCGACAGAAGATTCTTCTTATGGAGCGTGTCGACGTGGTTCTCCGAGTAGTCCTCGATCACCGCGTCGCTCATTATCAGTGGACGGTTGCTGCCGGTGGCACGGACACGATATAAACAAAAACAACCGGGCAAACAGGTGACGGATCCGAACAGCGACTCAAACGCCTTTGCCAAATGATGACTAATGTAATACTACACGCGCAACAGTAAGCATACATTGTGAGATGCAAAAGGGACGCTTTCTCCGTCTTGTCTCCTTCCGCTGACGACAGTCGCTTACCTCGTATACTTGAATCATTGTGGCCCACGTAAGGTCTTCCTCCTGCAGTTGTGTCTCACCGCACAAGCCCATCACGCGCTGATCATGGACCATGCATGCGATCATTCGATTGAGTGCGTCCGGCATCACCTCCGTGTCCGCATCCAACATCAGAACGTACTCGTAGAACGACGGATTCACGCCAATCACATTCTTCATCTGGTGATAGATTTCAAGATCCATTGGCGTCATTTCTTTCTCGAAATGTACACGATTCAAGAAGTTCATCAAGATAATCTGCGAGTCACGCTTGCCGCGATTGCCCGGCTTGGAGCGCTCCGCCGGTCGTCCCACTTTGACCACCACTAAGTAGGGCACAACGTGGCCCTCAAATTCATACAGGCCAGAATACACTTTGCCATAGTTCAGCTGATCTGCACCCTCGGCAATACTTTTGAACGCCAGCGGCTCTGGATCGTGGCTGGGGTCCACGCCGAGAATGTCCAGCACGATCTGCGGGGTCGGTCGATCATTACCGCCACCAATGATCATGCCGTCCGCGATGATGAATATCAGTTTTCGCTTGTCGTCGTATTTGAGGCCGGCAATAGAGTCGATGGTGCGTCGCAGCGAATCCTCGCCTTCCGTGTAACAGGGAACCTGGCAAATGACGAACTTGTCGTACTCTTCTGGAGCACGGCGTGATCCAAGTTGCAATGCTGAAAGGAACTTGATCAAGATGACAGCCATCAGAATCACACTCGTGCTCAACAACAGGTAGTCACTGATCTGGCATCGCAGCGACTTCCGCGTGTCCACTACACCCACGAAAAACACGTTCTGCAGGCAGTTGAGAATGGCTGCTTGTGCACTTGCTGGCTGAATGTTCTTGAACTGCTCGGTGATATCCTGGCCTGCACCTATGCTAAACAGATCGGCAATGCCTTGCCCGAAATAGTTGTAGTTGGGAACACCGGCGGCGGTGGAGGGATGGCTTTTGATGGTCTCGAAATAGTAGGTCAAGTCGAACACCTTGTTCTGATAGATGGCCCATCGTCGGTTTTTGTCCTGCGCCTCGCTGAGAATGCGGTCAGGCGTGTATGCAATGGAGCCTTTTTTGATCGTTGGTCGATTAAATCGTTTGGCCACAAAGTTCTGGTACCAACCGACCTCGGAGGCCTTGGATGTTCGATCGAGAGCTGCTGCACCGCTGTAATGCACTGCTATTCGATTGGTGAGCGTGCGGTTGTCTTCTAGTGTTACAAGCGGATTCGTGACCAGTCCAGGACAATGCTCCGTAAGTGGCAGCGGGAACAGATAGGATACATCCTGACCAGCGTAATTCGACATATCAGCCAGCGTCACACCGAAAGACGTCGAGCCGGCACCGTGTCCTTGTTTGGCGAAACTAGACACATCGTAGACGTTTCCGTAGATCCCCATCCATATGTCTTCGCCCTTGGATGTGCCCTGGTGCGCGTTGAGATCCTCCGGAGAGTACTGGAAAACGGGTGGACACAGCGCCATCGGAAGCCCGACAATGAAGGCAATCACAAATGCGGACAGCAGCCCAATTAAAATGCACAAAGCCGTTTTCTCTCGCCACGCCATCTGGATGTCAGGTCGTTTCATGCCACATCGCGCAAGGCAACAGGCTGCAATGCAGCAAGTCAGACAGTTGGTCAATCGAACCCACAGCCGCCGAGCGCGTGTGATTTCCAGTATCTCCTCATCTCCTTGCAGCTCGCTCTCCGTTTTAGTGCTGTCGTACTTAAGCTGGTCGGTCCGGAACTTGTAAGTGTCCGTGTCCCGGTTGCTATAGCCAAGCGCAGACGTGGATCTCGCACCTGCCACACTCTCCTCATACTTGATGGCGCGGCGTGCAGCGAAATAGTCGTCCTCCGACATCATGCTTTGCGTATCGTCGCCATACTGCGATCCCACTTCGCTTTCCGTATACACAGACGCGGTGCCAGCGGCAATGGCTGCCTTGCGCGCTTCCTTGTTCTGCTTGTCGTATTGCCGAAGACTATCCTCCAAGCCTTTCCAGACCGCTTCGTGTAGGAATATATGGTGGTCGCCAAGCTGTGCTTGACGCTGCGACCACCCAGAGATGATGAGCAATGTATCCAACTTCTGTCGATCTGTGCGAGACTCCTCCAGTTGCAGTGACTGCATTACCACCTGATAGCGCGAAAGGAAAGTATTAAAAGGGTAAGCAATAGTCATATCCGGCGCCGTTGCATACTGCCTCGCCAACTCTACCAACAGCAAAATGCGGAGCTGGTGTTTGACGTATTTTGCATCTGGCTTGGGCGAGGTCAAAGCGCCAAGACTCACATCGCTAGCGTCTCTGTCTGTGGGAGAAATGTGGACGAGCTGCCAAGGCCGCGTGTCATCCATCGTGGTCACCAGATCACGCAGCGTATTGCGTATCTGTGTTAGCACCGCCTCACCCTCATGCGGTGCCTTCATGGCTTCCGCAGGCACTTCCTTCTCAGACATTGGTTTAGGCGCACGCTTGTACCGCCTGCTGGGCGCACGCATAGGCTTTAACGACTGCTGAGCAGCCACAATACGACGATCAAGCTTTGGATGCGAAGCAACGTTCAACGAATCAGAGGAGAACAGCTCCGCGACAAAAGGGTCCGCGCTTTCGCGACACGCAGCGACGAAGTCCGGTGCAACAACATCGGCATCCTTGGTCAAGAACTCGTCGTCACTATAAGTCACTTCCTTTGCAAAGTGGTTGAGGCGAAAGGAGCTAGCGTCTCCGGTTTTCACATAGGCAGAATGTGCGGCAAAGTGCGAATTCATACGCGTCACCAGCGATTTCATGTTGTGCCGTGCATCTGCCAGCTGATGCTCCTCTTCTAGGATAGTCACGAGACTCCGCTCGTCCGCGCTGAGCAACTCTACGACCGCGCTGTTGTTGGTGAATATCGCGCGCGGCACTTGTAAACCGTCGTCGCGCAGTGTCCCGTTCACCGGTCCGTTAAACGAACGAGACGTGCTGTAGAGCTGGACATGCTCAGCCACGAAGTTGGCACACAATGTTTCGAAATCCGCTGCTGCAGCATGGTCTTTCTTAGCATCGCACGGGCCAGCACGGAATCCAGGGGTGTCGAGAACACCGATCACATTGGCGACCTCCGTTTCCGCTCGACAAAGGGACTGGTTTATCCGCTCGACAATCCAAGAGAACAGGAGCGAGTAGAGCGTAGCAGCAAGCGCGTCGCGTTGCCGTGCTGCATCTGCCGGATTGAGAAACACCGAGCACACCTCTTTATGCGCCATCATCTTGGTGGAGTAGGTGAGGAGTTCGTCGAGGCGAGATCGATCGATGCCGAGCAGTACGGCTACTAAATCCACACGGTCGGGGTGGCGCACTTGACAAGCGTCGCCGTCGCCGCCATCGGATGCCTCGTCGAATTCAATCTCTCCCAGATGTAGCACGGCTGCAAGGATGCGAAACACCCGCTCACGCTGCTGTCCGTCAAAACCGACGGCGCGGAGACTTTCAATCAAATCCGCGTAGCGCATGGTGTCGTCAATGCCAATTGTCTTCGTGCATTGTCCCGCGGTTAGATAACGGAAGGCGGTGGCGTGACGTAGATGGAGCACACGCTGCATTTCAGCGTCAGCACCAGCACACACGTAGTACAGGACGTGAAAGGCACGCTCGTTCACCGGCACATGTCCGCCAGCACGTCGTTTGTTCAGAGCAAACGTAAGCCATTTTGCGCCAATGATGCGGCCTCGCGTGTTGTACTGCACCTCTTGGTAGAGTGAAAACTGACTGGCATTGGTGTTCGAGCAGGTGCTTGCGCAACCGAACGCTTCCAGAACTGCTTGTGCGTGCTGGATTTGTCCGTGTATGCGCGCATCTTTCTTGGCATGGGCAGCTAGCACGCACCATTGGCGCACCAGTAGCTTTAGGGATTCTGTCTTTCCACTCCCGCTCACACCGCTACCGAAAGAGGATGACAGAAACGGCGTTAGCACACGGTGGATCAACGAAGCGTGCGCACTCACGTTAGCACCACAGATTGGTCCTCACCTCGACGCCTGAGGTTGTGAAACACACTGCCAGCAAGTTCGTAGATGTGTGGCGGCAGTGCCTCATCGCCACCAGCATTGCTACCGCTTGTGTCCCGGTATCCGCGGTCGGCGTACAACTTGGCCGACTGGTCATTCAAACTTTGTAATACACGGCCAGGATTTAAAACAGTAAGGGTGGAGCAGCCCACACGTGTGTACGGCTGCTCACGAGAGAAGTTTTCGGTCAGCGCGGCATAGACCGACTGCTCGGAAAGAGCGGTTGAGGGGAGGTTGGCGAGATCGGCGACAACGCCGCTTGGCGAGGGAGAGGATGCGTCGGCGGGGGAGTCCTTTCGTAACATAAACACTTTGTATCTGGACACACAAGATGGCCGCGCAGGTGATTGGGCTCTCCCTCAAAAGCAAAGCAGCAGGAAGAGTGAAAGGGGAGCGTGTATGCGAAGACGAGAGTGAATGGATGGGCGAGCAAGTGTGAGGCGCTTGTCTACGAGCCTGGAAGTAGCGAGATGCGTGCGTTTCAGGCCATGACGCCTAGCTCCGTTTTATATTCAAATCCCGCTGTCGCTGCAGCTGCGTGTGCCCGCACAGCACACGCACTATGTGTGTGTTTTGCAAGCTGCTGCTTATTTTAGTGTGTGTATGTGTGTGTTTTGATAGAATGCTGCGTGGTGGAACAAGCGGGCAACATACACTGCTCACGCCTGCGTGAAGAAGCGACAGTGCAATAAAGCGTGGCACAGTATGGCACAATGTGGTACAGCGTGACACAGTGTAACACAGCGCACGTCAATGGAATGCTTTGTAGCAAATGGATGAGGATGCATGTTGTGTCTGCTGGCTGGAGAAAGAAGAATGGCTAGCACTGCTCACTGCAGCCGCCTGCCAAGCGAACAGTAGTGACACATGCAGAACGCTGCGTTAATGGCGTAGTGTAGCAGTGTGAGCATACACAGTGTGGCTTCGATTATTACGCTGCCGTTGCGGCGTGCGCCTCATCAGGCTGCCGGTGCGATGGAAATGGCGGCTGTGCTTCCTGCTTGACTGTTATGCACAGCGAGTTATAAATAGCCATCATGATCGCGGCAAACAGATGTGGTTCAGGAGAACGCCACAAGTACCCACCGACTGACTCCAAACACTGCTCTGTTTGCCGCACATGCACTGGATAGTGGCAATGCCGTCATTCATGCTACGCCACATACGGCGAATGCTCTGTCTGACCCGTAGCTACTGCACCAAGGATAGCAGACGAACAGTGGACGTCACCGCCACCGCCAAGAAACATTGGACAGGGAGTGGTGTTGGTGTGACGGTGCTAGACTTTATGGTCGCGTAACTGACCAGCCGTGAGCGCCAGTGTTCCTCTACCAGAACTCACGGTTAAAATATACACGTTCCCCGCACGACCCGCAGCATCCTCCCCCGCATAGGCTAGCACGAACTTCCGCGGGTGCCAGTGGAGGGAAGTCGTTGTGCTGGGTGCTTGGATACGGTGCAGAAGTTCTCCTGACTGCTGTGTAAACTGTGTGCGTGCGTGCATACGTGCGTGCGAGTGCATACATACATACAGTCAAGCAAGTAGACATATGCGTTGCATGATGAGCGAGGATGTCGGGCAAGGAAAGACCTACAATGTCCGTGCCTCCATCTTCCAGTCCGATGGCAAGGTAATGGCCGTCATGACTAAAACTCAGCGACCTGACGACTCGCCTATGCAAAAAGAGAGGGGAGAGGGTGTGCGTGGTCAGCTGCTGCCTTCACCCCACCGTGCACTTACTCGATGTCGCTGATGGTGCGCACACACATCATTTCGTCAAGCGCCCACATACTCACGGTGGCGTCTGCACCGCCCACCGCAAAATACGTGCCTCGTGGCGACAGCGTCAGACAATTGGAGGCACTGGTGTTGCCACGCAGCGTGGTCAAGCATTTCAAGGACGGAAACTCGAGCACGTAGACTTGACCCGTGTAGCTGGCCACCAGAAACATCGATCCATCGGGTGACCAGGCGAAATCGTTCCCCTACCACGCCCCTCCTGTGACACATGCCACAGGCAGACCATGGGAAATACCTCCATGGCGAACTGCCGAGGGAGCACAGCAAATTGCGTGTATGTTTCTGCATCAAAAATAAGCATTTTGTCTTCCTAACACGGCTCGGCGTGTCATCGGAATCCAGGCGCGATTGGCACTACCTTGTTTCCCGTCGCAACGTATTTGCCATCTGGGCTCCACACTGCTCGCACATTGACCAAGTCCAGCTTCAGCACGCGCAGACTAATCTTCTCTACACCATGCATGCATGTTAAGCGCGGATGCACACGCACAAACGCCACTGAGCATGCGTCCACCCACTTTTGATGTCCCAAAAACGCAAGCTTTTGTCCACACTGGCCGACAATAGCACCTCAGGGTTCCTCGGATGCCAGCTCAGATCTGTCACTGGCCCCTCGTGTCCTTGCAGGCCTAGCGGTGTGTGCTTTGACTCCTGCGACGCACCGCACGAGCGTGTGAGCTGTTTTCAAGCAGGCGCTGCTTGCCAATTGATCGGCTTCCCACACACGCGCAGTACCGTCTGCTGCCGAGGTGGCCAAGTGGCGTCCGTCACACGACCATCGCACAACCAGCACTTTCTGGCTGTGCGCTTTGAGTGTGAACGTAGTGGCCGCTTGCAGGCTGCGCCGGTGGCTGTCGAGGTCGCGTGCAGGCGCCATGCACGTCACGCAAAAACAATGCACCGTCTGCGCTCTATCAGCCGAGGCGGTGCAGAAAGGCTGCTCTGGAAGGGAGCAAACACTGCACTGGTGGATAATGGATGCTTCATTGGCGAAGGAGTGGTACAACAAGAAGACTGGCCCGGCGATGAAGGACAGACATGTGTTGCACAAACCATTCTGCGGCGTTTAGCTAAGCCACGATTGCTCGGTAGGCACTGTCCATTTGGTGGTGATCTTCTTGCGCTACAGATACAGCGTGTGAGCACTCGAAACCCGCGCAACGCACACGTACCTGTGTGAAGAATTCAATGCCACCGTCGCCGGTGATGTCGCCATCGCCAAACTTGCTGGCTCCCATGCCGCCAAACGAGAATGGCTCTCGTGGCACCTACACAGTGGACACGTGTCATGCGCGTTTGCCTCGTGCAAGCCAATAGTGCTTACCGGAACACCGATGTTCACGCCCATCATGGCGGCAGAAAATCGTTTGGTGAACCATTCTGCGGTGGCACCTGTTTGGGTGTAGATGCAGGCGGCATTGCCGTACTGCACCGCGTTCTCCATGTCAATTGCCTCCTGCGCGGTTTTGACTGTGTACACACTAAGCACCGGCCCGAATATCTCCTCGTGGAGTGCACGATCGTTCTTGTCGTGATGCTGAATAATCGTCGGCCCAATCCAAAACCCTTCGCGTGTGGTCCAGGAGCGGCCGTCCGCCAGGATGTCGGCACCAGACCGTTCTGCCTCCGTGATAAAGCCGACAATCCTGTCGCGCGACGCTGCATCAATGACCGGGCCAATATCGCGTGGTCCACTGCCTGGCTGCAGCGCCACCGCATAGCTGGTGATCAAATTCAGCAGTTCTGTGCGTCGCTCCTCACCGACAATCAATAGCACACTAGCTGCCATGCACCGCTGTCCACCACACCCGGTAAACGAGTTCACCACATCTCGCGCAGTCATGTCTAGGTTGCAGTCTGGTGCGGCAACCATGTAGTTCTTCGCACCGCCCAGCGCCAAGCATCGCTTGTCAAGCAAGCGACAAGTGTGAGAGATGTGGCGTGCTACTGCGGTGGTGCCCACAAAGGTCACCGCGCGCACCTGCGCATGCGTCACGAGTGCCATGGCTGCGTCCTTGTCTCCGTGCACCAGATTAAATACACCCGCAGGAAACACTTGACTGGCCAATTCTGCCACACGGTGCAGTGTCAAGGGTACTTTCTCCGACGGCTTCACCACTACACCCGTCTCCCAATGTGAGTATGCGTTCGGATGACAGCGCTCGCTTAGCCATGGCGTGTCACAACACACACACACCCCGTACACTCCCCCCTCCCCACACACACGCCTACCTACCGATAGTATTTCCACACCCAAGAGCAATGGGAATGGTCCAAAACGGTACCATGAACGGGAAATTAAACGGCACCACGCTGGCCACAACACCCAACGCGTCACGTCGATCGGCACAGTGCACACCACGGCTCACTTCCAACACATGTCCAGCGAACAGCTGTGGCAGTGACATCGCGTACTCTAGTGTCTCGAGCCCTTTGCGCACACCAGCCTCGGCCTCAACGCGTGTCTTGCCGTGCTCCAAAACAACCAGGTCGACAAGCGCAGCGAGGTGGCTGCTGAGCAGGGCATGGAAGCGGATGAGGAACTGGGCACGATCCTTGACGGTACGTCGTGACCATTCAGGGAACGCGCCGGCAGCAGACGCCACGGCAGCTTCCACGTCAGCGGCGGTGGACAGCGGCACACGTGAAATGGTAGAGCCGTCGTGCGGCGTGGATACAGGAAGGTAGCTGCAGTTGGCGCCGTTGCAGGAAATAGGCGCATGGAATTGGTTTGCATAGAAGTTAAGCAGCTCGGCGGGAACGAGAGACATGGCAGCTGAGGCGACACAAGGAAACGGGGTGGAGTGAGGGAAACGGAGAGAAGCGCAAAACACGCCGCTGTCTGTGCCATCCCACGGTTGTTGGTGCCTAGCGTGCAACATCTGTGCGCCATCGACGAATGTGGGCCGTGCAAACATAGAGACCATGCAAGTTTTGATTGAGACGTGCTATCCAGTCGGTCCAGTAACTACATTGTTCCGGGGACACCAATCCCCCTTCTTTGCACAGCTGGTAGATTTCGCAGTGGCCACACGGTGCTTGGGAAAGCGCGTCTGACGGTATGTGTGTTTGGCCAAACCGATATCGCGCTATGTAGATCGGTTCTGGGTGCGTGCTGATGCGCTTTTCGAGACGGCCGTCAAACACCATCATCTGCAGCACCGACTGTGTGTTCTCTATCGTCAGTTCCACGTTGACCAGATTGTTGCTGGTAAGAAACTCCAGCACATCTTCCGCAGTGGGGAATCCCGTGTAATCCACAGGGTACAAAGCACCCTTCTTTTCCGGAATACTCTGGTGCACAGAGGCAATGTGAGACACGGGCGGTGCTACCCCCCCCCGCAGGTGTACCTTGGACTCGATGAAGCGATGACACGCGTCGGCCATAGACTCGATAAAGTCTGCATCCAGCTCGCCGTCAGAGTACCAGGGACCACCAGTGATTTCTTCCGAGGGTGCGTAGGTGAATAGCATATACAATTTACGTGACGGATTCTGTTGTGTGTGAGCACAGACCGGAACACAAGGCCAACAGGCATTCTCTTACTTTGACGGATTTGACGGATTTGATGAGCGATCGCTGCTCTAGGGTCTTGAGCACCCGTGTCAGAGTCATCTGCACCACACCACAGTCCTGCTTCAAGATTTTAGTCCATACTCCCTCTCTCCCAGCACGTTTGATCCGTTTGTACACGATAAGTTCCTCGGGCGTCAAACTTATCAGACTATGTGTGTGGGTATAGGAAGAAGATGAGCGGCAGCGGTGGTGGTGCACGATGCTGCCTTACACGCTGGCATCGTCAAGCTCGGCAATGAACAGCGTTTTCCCCAGCCCTGTTTCGCCAAAATCCAGT
Organism: Cochlonema odontosperma; assembly: GCA_004114315.1. Lineage (NCBI taxonomy): Eukaryota > Fungi > Zoopagomycota > Zoopagomycetes > Zoopagales > Cochlonemataceae > Cochlonema > Cochlonema odontosperma. Next base: position 17,227 of record QZWT01000036.1, read on the forward strand.
AGTCCCTGCGCCATGATATGCAACGCGTTTTTACGCGTCCACGCACCTTGGCAGAGCACGAGTTGATAACGGAAACGATGTCTTCCTTGGACAGGTGGGGCAGCTCAGCTTCGATGGATTCCTCAGGAATGCCGTGCATGTAGTAGGCCTTGAGCAGAAAGTCGCGCTCCATGTCGGTAAGGCCAGCCGGCATGGTTGGCGGCGCGCGCTGCCCGTTTGCCGCAGGCATGCTTGTTGGTGGTGGCGAGTGATGGAAGAGTAGTTGGCAGTTCACGCCGAGGACAGCAACTTTGGTACACGCTCTATCCTTTTTCGCGCCTATCGACGCACACTCGCCTGCCGCATCTCCAGTCGCCTATGCGCTTCCAAATTGAAGCACACGTCTGCAAAGTGCAGCACTTGTCAGCTGCACGCGCTGTGAGCAGCGGTGGCAATGCTGTGTGGGTGGGTGCGTGGGTGGGTGCGTGGGTGGATGCGTGAACAAGCACACGGCTGCACACACGCGCCGTGCGTTCACACTGCGGTAAGCATGCCTACATGCTAGCGCACCAAGCAGCTGGCACCCTGACATTGCGTGTGGATGGGCAAGGCTGTGAGGAGGGGGGGAGAGACGGTGCGGGTGTGGCAGATGGGCAGCACACACTGCATATGCGCTGTAGTGTGTAGGGCTGTACTGCATGGTGTGCCACTCCATCCGTGTGTGTGTGAGCATGGACCTGCGGATGTCCACTTGCATATCCGATGATCTATAGGGCGTGGATCTGACATGGAGAGTGCAGTGTGGCGGGTGGCGGCGGTGTGTGTCATCGTGTGCCGATAGACACAAATGTAGCTGCAAATGCAACAACAGACACACGATTTGTTGTTTCTCTATGTTTGGAAGTGTAATGGCGGTGGCGGCAACCGATGTGTGCCTATAAGCGCGGAACAAGGTGGAGCGTGTAACGAGGGCAGGCGGAGAGAAAGCAAAGGCGCGGCTTCCACTGAAGGGAGTCTGCTCCGCCAACCGGTGGCCATGAATAGCACACAAAGGCACATCTGCTACACTATGCAATGCAATGACAAAGAGAGAGCAGACAAGCTGTTGCTGGACATTACAATGAAATGCGAGTGCCTCCCTCACTCCCACCTCCGCTCCCACTTCCTCACACTAGCAGCATAAAGAGCAAAAGAGCAGTGAGTAGTAAGCAGTGAGCAATGAGCAGTGAGCAAGTGAGAAAAACGATTTATCCAGACAGCCACCATGTCTCCTTGAGCGAGTGAGTAGCGTACAATGGTGGAGGAAAGCAGTTCTATATCGTGTCCAAGACACTGTCGCTCACGACATCACGTTATTGACCGAGGAGGCGCCAGCACTATTCGTTGAAGCGCCTTGGTTGGTGTTGACCGCATTCACGTAGCTGTTGCCTACGGTGCTGGCGAAGTTGTTGGCTGCGTTGTATGCATTGACGTTGCTGTACTGGTTGCTGTTGTAGTTGTTGAAGCCGTTGGCGCTGTTAGCGTAGAACGGGCGCCATCCGCACCAGCCTCCCCACTGGCGTTTCTGAAGGCGCGGGGATCTGTTGCACTCGGCGGTGAATGCTGGACCAGCGTTCACAGCGAGTGCGAGCAGAGCGACAGTCAAGCAAATGGATTTCATCTTTCTAAAGTGTTGAAGTGTTGAAGCTCTAGTGTGTGAGTGTGTGAGTGTGTGAGTGTGTTGGTGGATGAGTTGGTGGATGAGTTGGTAGGCGGTGTTGTTGAAGAAGTGGATGGTGTTGGAGGGTTGGGCGGTCGATGTGCTCGTATTTATACGCTACCTCGCGGTGACAGGATCATGCAGCAAACGTGATGTGATGCGATATGATGTGATGCCCATTGGGTGGCGTGGCATGACATGACAGGATCACGAGCGACACGAGATCACTTCCATACAATTTCAAAAAGCCCAAACACGAGCGCCACAACCAGTAGAAATAATAGCAAGAGTGCACGCCATCCCATGCCTGTGCGTTGTCGCTGCTCCACCTACACATCCACGGACACGCCATGATGAAACGCCGTGACGCACCACTCGTGTCTCTGCTAGCACGCACCTTTGCAAGTATGTGTGTGCCTTCGCGGATGCGCGTTGCACTTTGCTGAACCAGCCAATCGACCTGATCCACCAGCCCGCCCTGTTCGCCCACCATGCGACTCAACTCCTCCATCATCGACGACATCTCCCGCATGGTCTCGGCAATACGTTGCACCTCCCGTTCCCGCTGCTCGATTTCCAGGCCCAGTCCTTGCTGCTGTGTCTGCGCAAGTTCAAACCCCGTCCAACCGTTGTCGTCGTCGTCGTCGTCGTCGTCGTCGTCGCCGCCTTCTGTCTCCACAGCAGTGCGCTTGCTGTTCGCAGCGTGTGGTCGCTGGGCTGTATCCAGTCCACGCTCCACCAAATACGCCTGCACACGATCATCCCGTCCACGTAGATCTAACGGCAAAGATGAACACCATAGCGGTCAGCCACAGCCCACTCACGCTGCATGTAGCGCTGTTGGAGTGCACGAAATGTATGGCCACACCGCTCCGTGCGAATAGCAAGCCCTTTCCGCACACGCTCACCCAGCATATCGTCCGCGGGAATGTGTGTGTGCAGCTTTCGAGAGACGGCTTTCAGCTGCACGCGAATGGTCTCTGTGGTAGCGTGCAGTTCGCGTTCTAGCGACTCGGTGTGAGAGGTGTCGAAGGCGGGTAGGATGTGTTGCGCGTGCAGCTTCGCTAGCTCTTGCACTATATGGACGAGGGTGTGAGTGGCAACAGCGGCAGCGGCAGCGGCAGACTGTTACGTTGTGTGTGGAGTGCGTCCAGCTGCGCGTTGATCTATCCGCCCCATCCCACGCTGGTCTCTCGTGGGAATCACGAGCCACGCCTCTTACCTCAGCCACCGCGTCTAGCCTAGTGCGCGGGTGGTGAGGGTGTGAGAGGTGGGTACCGCGGTGTACCAGTGTGGTTGCAGTGTAGCCATTTCCACCACCACTGCATCGGCATCGGCCATCAGCGGTGTATGGTGCTCGTCGACGGCATCTGACTGGCCCAGCAACAGGGCCTTTCCATTTCGTAGCCGTGTGGTGGGGCTGAGATGGCGGCGGGATGAGGAAGCAGTGGATCGCGATGATCGGAACTGCAGATAAAGGAGGGTGCGGCTGCGCGTGGCCATAGTGTGGGCGGTAGTGCACGCGCGCAGTCCCTCCACCACTCGCTGGACGGATGTATCTCGAAATAAACGTGTGTATTTGGGTGTGCATAGTGTTTAAGACAGATCGTGTGTGTGTGTGCACATAGTTGTGTGTATGTGTGTGTATGTGTAATTGTGTGGAAATACAGCTTACAACGTATAGCTTACAGCTTACAGTGTGATATTCGTGGTGGCAGTGCACACGGGCTATGCGATCTTTCTTTTCTTTGACGGGTCGGCTTGTGTGGATTGTGGCTGCCAGCCAATAGCTTTCAACTGACGTGCTCGTATATCTGGGGATGTGTCCATCAGGGCGCGTGAGAGAGAGGAAAGCAAGGAGAAAGGAGGTACCGGCATGTTGGATCACTTGCAGAGGTGCTTCTGTGAGCGTACGCTTGGCGTCAGCATAGTTCATTCCCCACAACGTGCATCTACGAAGTGGTATATGTAGTGAGCGTGACGGTGCATGACGGGGGAACCGCACAGGTTCATGACATCAGCAGGAGTGCGCAGCTCTAGCGCAGTGTCCGCACCACTGGTGACCAGAATACCACGCCCCTTCGTTGCACGAACGATTTCCATTGCTCCAGCAATGACATTACGCCGTGCAGTGGCATCTAGGAGGAAGGGGTGAGGAGGGAGGGGAGGGAAGGGGGACGGGGTGGATACCCCGGATCAAGGGAGCATAGGATATCTCAAACAGCACCCCTCTGTCTACAGCACATCGCGCAATGGGGCCTTTGACGCGAAAAGGCAAGCGTTGGGTGAGGTCAAGCGAGATGAGGTCTATGTCGAGGGTGGCACATGCGATTTGGAAGGTCTGTTCGGAGTCAGGGCGTATGGCGACGATGTCTGCAGAGAGCAAAGGCCCACTAGTCTACGCGGATGAGGGGTGTGGGCGGTGGGAGGGCTACGGGATGGTGGGAGGGGTGGGAGAAGGGGAGCGTGGCACGGGTCAACAGCCGTGGGGCGTGTGGCAGATGGGGAGGCAGCGCGGCGACGGCAGCGTGTGTGTAACCCACTGCGCGGGGATCAGACGGGCGGTGCGGCGGTGGACGGCGTACGCGAACACAGGGTGGCCAGCGTGTCGACTGCCGCACAGTGCAAGCCCAAGTCAGCGAGCATAGCCAACACGCAAACAAACAAAACAACAGGCAAACACACAGCCACACACACAGCCACACACGCGCAGCACAGTCTTGGCTGTTCATGTGTGTTCGCTAAGCTATTCTCTCACCAAGCACACCAGTGGACAAGGTGGACAAGGTGCGCAAGGTGGACAAAGGGTTGCATCGCCAATACACGCACCTGAAAACACCTGAACACAGCTCTCATACTATTGATCCACTTGTTCAGCCACTTCCACCCACTTCCACCCGCCCACCGCTCTGCTTCGTGGCTGGCGTGTGCAATCATCGCGGTGTCGCACAACGCCCTTCGCCACCGTCACGTGCCACGTGCCCATGCCCGACCCCGCCGTCGACGGTTCCGTCACTCTGCAGCTGTGGATCCACAACGAAGCATTTTCCTCACGCGACATCCTCATCCGTCCTGACGCCATTCCCTGCCTCGCCCGCGGCGACACCGTCGAGCTGTGCCAGACCGCCAAAGATGGCGCCTCCCGCTGCTTCGTCACCATCTACGACACGCCCGACCTGGAGTTTATCAACAAGAACGTCACCATGAAGGTAGGCGTCGTGTCTGTTGCATCCGTCCTTTCATCCTCCCCTAGATCTCCACCTCGCAAGGCGTTGCTTCTGCGTTCGGGTTTCAGGCACACGGTAGTGTGGTGGTGCGGAAGGTACGTGTCGTCGTTCCCATCCTTCCTATGCGCGTATATGCGTGCATATACGCATGTATGCATGTGCGCATGTATGCACACACACACACACGCACCTACACACACACGCACCTACACACACACATTCTTACGTGTCTCTAGGTGCCACGCAAAGACTATATCGCTGACTACGTGCTGGTGTCGTTTCGTGACCAGTATCTGGGGCGGAGTGATATGTGGCGTCTCAAACTGCACTTGCACAACAGAAGCTTGTATGTGAAACAACGGGTGTCTTTCGCTGGCTGCATCCAGGCCACCGTCAGAGACATCTACGTGAACGGCCAAAAGGTGTGTCGTGGACCACGCGCTGACCCCTCACCCTCGTCGCGCGTAGAGCCTGTTCGGTGTGGTGTCCGAGCACTCCAAACTCGTGTTCCGCTCAGAATCCGCCAAGTTCTTCATCTTCATCCAGATGTCCTCTGAGATGTGGGACTTCGACGAAGACGGCGATCTGTACAGCGAGAAAGCCTTGGCCTTCTTGGCGGAACTCTTTCGCCGCTGGATCGATCTGAAAACCAATCACATCTGCTCTATTGTGCTGTTCACCCGCATCTTCTACACCAGCGGATCCGTCGACCGCGTGCCGTTGAACGAGCACCACTGGTACAAAGACTTCTACAAAGTCGTGCTTGACTGGGAATCCCGTGGCGAGCAGTGGATGACCGCCATGGACACCATCCAGCACGAGTTCATCGAGTTCCAACAACACATCATGGAACGCATCAACGGAGAGTTTGTCAGCATCGCTGGCAAGAACTCGCATGCGTGTGAAGGCAATGTGCTGGAATCCATCAACCTCGCTCTCAACGTGTTCGATCGCCATTTCGTCGATAGAGATCTCGTACGCACCGGGCTGTCCATGGTAGTCATCACCCCCGGCACCGGTGTGTTCCATGTCGACAAGTGCTTGCTGCGTCTGACGACCGATCGCATGCACGACAGTGGCACTGCACTCGATCTCGTGTGTCTGTCCAAACTGCCACAACACACTACCCCCGTTTTCCGATTCCCCTCCCGGCTGCCCAAACCCAGTAGAGGCACTCTGAAGCTTTCCAGCAACCTGCCTGCCTCTGGACTGCGATACTCCGATCGTGACGCTGACGCACTCTACGAAGACAGTAGCGACGGAGAGGACGAAGAGGACGCCCACAAGACCCACTACTACAGCTTGCCTCACTGGGTCGTCTCCAGTTTCTACGGGCACGACACCTGCAGACTAGTGGACAGGAATCAATGGCTGCCGCACTGCAGACTGCCTGCCGCACAAATGATGGCCGTCACTCAGCGTGACATGCATACACCAGACATTCCGTTTCTCAAGGACGAGTGGCCAGGCTTTAATCAGCAGAGCTCGACTGACCAACGCCGATTCGACCGTGCTGTGTTCGAGTGTGGCACGCCCACGCATGTGCACTCGCTCCACGACGTGCTATCGCCCAGCACAGACCTGAAAGCAGCACTGTCGCGTTCTCAGCTGGCAGACTCTACCGAGAAGCGGATACTCTTTGAGCGCGCGGACTTCGATGCTCACTTCCATTACGGGCAAAGTCCGAGCTCTGGCGCGCTGGGCGGATACAAACCGTTTGGCGGGCGGAACTCGATGGACGACTCTGAGCAAGGCATCAGCGGAGATTCGCTCATCATCAGCCCACACCTGCACAGCAACGAGCATGAAGTGACCGCGCTGCTCGACTACGAGGGTGGGGTCAGACCCATCTTGATTAAGCCAGGCACAATGCGATCACGAAGCTCCACAATGGCTCCCAATTCTCCCGAATGGGATGTGCGAGGACGCCGTGCGCAATCGTCAGAGCTGCTGCCCCCCAATGTGCGTCGCACCAACTCACGTCAGGTCATTCGGCAAACCCTCGTCAACCCGTGCCGGCCAGCACTGAGCGCTGATTTTTTCCATCTTCGACGCTGGGAGCACATCTATCCGGTGCTCGAGCTTCGAACGTATGACATGCACTGGCACTCGCTGTGCACACCTGCCTGCCTGCCACTCGGCACAGAATTCTTTCCCACTCCCTTGGAACTAGAGACGCTCTACCAAGACTACACGTACACAGTGAGCGTGAATGAAGAGCCGATGCAGCAAATGCTCAACGGATGTCACTGGTCTGACGGTCTGCTGAAGGAACTGATCGGGCAAAGGCTAGCTCAGGGGTTCCAGCTGATCAACAAAGCGGCATTCGAATGCGTCTCGCGTATTTCCGGCAGCTTTGAGCGCGACAAGGAGAAAACCACGCGCCGGTCTTTCACAGGGTTTTCTTCTGTACCGCACTACATGACCATGGGCTATCACGTACACCGCCTGCTGTACGACCCGATGGCCGGCAACGTGGAGGTGCGTCGCTATGTGCGGCGGATCGACTACCACACCAACTCGCATGCGTATCGATGCGCCGTGTGGTCGGCCTATCGGCAAGGCTATGAGCTGAAAAGCGTGACATTTCGATACCCGTATCTCTCCACCTACAACTGGAACTATCTAGACCAGTTTGTCGCTGGGCACGAAGACGAAATGACCGATTCACTGCGATTCTGGCGCACACGGTTCATCCTCATCCCGCTGGACGACGTCTCCGCAGCGCAAAACACACTGGGGCCACAAGCGGAATGTCTAAGCAACGAGGAGATCAGGCTCGCGGCTTTCTCCAAGTTTCTCGAGCTGTTTGAGCGTGCTCGCTTTACTCCTCATGGACAGAAGCCGAATCCGAAGCAGAAACGCGATCCGATCAACTCGCTTGGCATCGTTTTCACCACGCGCCAGCTCTCTGATTTCATTCGCTACGAGCATGGGCGATCTGCGGGGGACACCTCTCACGCCACTAACAGAACCCCGCCTGATCAGCTGTGCAAATTGTCGAAGGTGTCCGCAATTGCAGAGTACATGCAGCGCAACGACGGTGTGAAAATGCGAGACCGATGGTGGCGTACGCGCTACGAGAACACATTCATCGGCAGCGAGTTTGTCGACTGGATGTTGCGAGCATTTGGCGACGTGGAAAGCCGCGAAGACGCAGTTAGTTTTGGGAATGCATTGATGGCGCAGGGACTGTTTGAGCATTGTCGCGGCAAGCATGCGTTTATGGACGGACACTTTTTCTACCGCATCCACTCCGACTACCAACCGTCGAAAAGCCGATTCTCTTTCTTCAAGACCTCCAGTGGAGACACTGAAAAGGAGGCACAACAGCCTGCAGCGCGAACCTCAATGACCTCGTCGATGCTCTCGAGCCAAGAAGCGCTTCCCACCTCGGTCACGCTCAGCCGCAAAATCAGTATCAACTTGGATATTCAGCGCAAAAGCGATCGCAAAGAAACGGCCATCTTGCACTACGATGTGACACACAATTACAAGAACTGCTATCACTTTCAGCTAAACTGGCTGGGCTGCACAAGCCGCTTGATTGAAGACCTGCTACAGTCGTGGTCACGCCATGCTGAAAGATGCGGAATGAAGTTGATAGAAGCGCCCATCACACAAACGCAGTCGTGCGACGACGAAAACCCGTTTCGCGCGCCCCTGGAGATCTTCTTTGCCGCCGAACCGCCCTTCCTGGACCGTATTGACGTCTCGCCCTTCTACTATCAGGAGAAGCTTGCCACACGCTTCGGATTCGTGCTGGACCTAGAGGCGGACTGTGGATTCCCCCTGGAAGTCACTAAAATCTACTCTTACCTGCGCGCTCCCGTACCCCGAACACAGTACATTCACAAATCGGGCACGGCATTTCTGCAGATTTGCGAGGCGAACAACGGTTTTCTGTGGGAAATCAACTGGCTGCTTGCTACACGTCCTAGCCAGTTTGGCCTACGCCAGCCGCAATGGAAATCGACGGAGGTGAACGAGGTCCGCCAACAGCTTGAGGCGTTCTGCGACGACGCAACACTGCTTTCCCAATTTTGGGCGGAATGTACGATGGACTTAATTAAACAAACAGCGCTAGTATGAATATTGTATAATACACGTAAGCCCTTGTGGCGATCTTTGTGACGACGACAACAACAACAACAACAACAGCCTTTAGCCCAGCCGGTGACGTTTCACGGGGTTATAGCTCACCCGTTTGGAAGCCAGCTCGCTGTTTTGCCGCTTCTTTGTCTCGCGCTTTCGCTCATTCTTAAGCATCTTGCGCTGAGCATGCATTTGCGGGTCGACGATGGCCTAGCACGAAAAGGGTGAGTGTTGCGCAGAGGAAGGAAGGTCGTGCGTGTCAATTACCTCGTTTACCCGTCGCTCCTTTCGTTCTGCTCGCATTCCATTGATCTTGCTCTGGATGGCAGACAGCACGCGTGTCAACGCGACTGGCTCGGTGCGCTGGCGAACCAGGTCCAGCACCTCTTGTGCCAATTTTTGGATCTCCTCTGCTTGGATGAGCACGTGTGTTTGTGACCGAGTTGGGCAAAGTGTACCTAATGCTTGGCCCTTAAGGGTTTCGGTCGTGATGGTTCTGTGCAACGGCTCGACGATAAATGTCAAATACCGATTCAGATCAGCGCCATGGAGAAACATGACCATTGCAGCGGTCCAGCGAAAGATAAACAGCCGCTAATGCAGAGGTCAATGCGTGCGCACGTGCCACGACGGGAGCATACCTGGTAGACAGACAGCCGTTTGTTGATCTCTGTCTGTGCTGTGCGTGACAACTTCCAAAACATGTACTCCAGCTTAGGCGTCTTTTCTTCCGAGGCCGTGGGTGGGTGGTGGAATGCGAATTTCGCAAGAAAAAACAGGTTCTTGACAATTTGCGTTCCCAGCTCGTCGTTTAGATGAGCGCTTTTGAGCTGTTTGATCGAGTTGACCATGACTTCGGATGCAAGCGTCGCGTTAAGCACAGCTGTGTGATTCGCAAAGGTTGCCACGCCTGTTTCCGGATCCATAGCACTGAACAGATAGCCGAATAGCCGCGCGGTCTGTAGCCGCACCCAATGATGCGGATGCAGCAGAAGCTGCGCCAGCCCAAGCCAATTGTCATCGGTCATCGCGTGACAAAGCAGATCGGCCCGTTGTGCGATAAGTTTGGTCATCACTGTCAAACTCTGATACACTAGCTCCCACTCAGGTTTCACCTGCTCAGTGCCCTCGGCTGTCGCGAGAGGGGTGGACGAAAGCGATGCCTTCAGCAGATACGGGAGCGCGACAATCACGCGCGAAGACGAGGCTTCCAAGAGCACATCCAGCACAAGACCATACACCTGCACGGCTGCCTGCTGCATCACCGCCTTCTCCGCTTGCAGCCAGCGTTCCAGGAGTGTGCACATAGTCTCACGCTGCGCCACTGATGATCGGACAAACAGCCGATGCACCAGCTGAGCGTACATCTCTCGGCACCGTGTGGATTCGTCGTTCACCAATGCCATCACAACGGCCACGAAGAATAGTCCGGCAAACGGCGCAAAAGCATCGTCACCGAACTTCAAGATGATCTGGTGCAGCAGTTCGGCAACTGATTCACGCCCGCTTTCGTGCACGTATTCCATGTTCTTCAGCAAAAAGCTCATTTGGTTCTCCATACGACCTTTGCCCTGGGGATAGTCCAAAAGGAACTGAAGATAGATGTGCCGACACTGAGTGCGCACGCTTGCGGACTGGTTGGTGATCATCATCTCTGCGATGGTCGCCATCAAGTCGTACACCTCCTCTGCCTGAAACTTGCGAGCAACGACGGTCTTGATGAACGCGAATATCTGGCTCTGCTTCTCCGGCTTATCGAGGTCTGGACGTATGAAGTTGACCAGATAGACGAGCTGTCGCTCGTTCACGTTCACGTTCTTGCAATGGCGCAGCACTGTCGACAGAAGTCCAAAACCGAAGGTGACCAGATCCGAGCTGGAATCTCCTTGCTGTTGGAAGATCTCCAGTAGTCGACGCACAATCACATCCATCGACTTCTTCAGCTCGACAAGTGGTAGCATGCACATGACAGACATGACACGCATCGCCAACACGATGCTGCTCGCGTGCTTAGCGTACAAAGTGTTTCCCACGCTATCGATTATAGGATTTAGCGCAAGCATTTGCTCCTCTGATTTGGCATCGAAAATCTCCTTTCTCAAGGCTGATAGCAAAACACGAAGCCCGAACTCGACGAATTTGTGTGAGTTGACGTCGAGCATATTTCGCGTCTGGGTTGGCGCTGCATCTCTGCCCATGTTCACCTCGAATGTTTCTTGCTGAAGCGATTTGCGCTGTTTTTTTGTAACTGTGCTCAGCATATCGAGGTTCTGGTCGATAAGCTTCTGGCAAAGGTCGACCACACGTGCGGGCGTGAAAGCGCTGTTACTGATAATGCCGTCGGCGTACTTGCGCAGCACGTCTTCGACGTGAGATATTGTTTTTGCACTCGCTGTTTCGCGAAGAATATCGCGCAGTGGGATCAGCAGGGCGGACATGGACTCGTAGTTGACACACGACGCCAGCAACTCAAACGTCTGGTAGCTCTTGTTAGATCGTGCCTCTGCCACCTTGCCTGCAATCGCGTTGACCTCCTTCTCCGCGGCCACCTCTCCGAACACGTCTTCCACCAGTATGTCCAGAATGACAGGCAGCGATGGTTCAATGTCACCGGGGCACATCGACTCCTTCAATCCGGACAGCACAGAAAAGATGGTGAAACTAAGAACGTGTTTCTGGAAGCCCTTGGAAAGCGCGGCTTTGAGAGCCTGTAGCAGGAAATTGAGGGAAGCGGGTCCAAGAAGTTTGGCAATCTTCACAATGGTTTCGCGAGCAATTGTGCGCACCTCAGCCAGCTTGCTTCGCAACAGCGCGCATATGGACATAAACAAACCCGGCAGCTGACTTTCAGTAAAAGATTTTGGAAGTCGATGAATCAATGTGGCGATTGAGAACGCGAGCGGAATACGAGTAACAGCATCCTTGTTGTTAGCTTCCACGTCAAGAAGCTTGAGCAGCTGAGGGAGAAGCTGGTTAATTGCTTTCGTGCTTGCGAACAAATGCTTTGCAGGCGTATCGAGCACGTCTGGACTCGCTGTCGATTCTTCGATACACTTTTCGTCCGTGTGATCCTCATGCTCCACCTGTTCCGCTTGATCCGCTTGATCCCCATCCTCTTCGTCGTCACTTTCAAGTGTGTGGGTAACAGCGCTGACCATTTCGGAGTCCTCGGTGTCCACGTGGAAATGAAAAGACTCTAAGAGAGTCATCAGAATTCGAATATCCAGCTTAGTGACTTCGTCCTTCAACTTTGTGCGCAAATGCTTCCGCAAATAGATGAAGTAGGTGGAACGATTCATGACTAGCGCAACGGCGCCAATCAGCGCGACTGTGTCTTGGACCAATTCAGGATCGTCGGCGTACAAAAAGGACTCGACGGCTGGCAGGAACAGGTCCATCACTTGCTTCACGGGTACGCGCTGGTTGTCGATCTCCTCGCATAATCGACGCAGAGCACGGCGGCGCCGGTGCCGTTGGAGATGGAAAATGTTGACAAAGAAGTTGGTCTCATCGTTCATGTCCGTGAGCAGCACCGTGAGCTGACCGTAGATGTCGTGCTGAGGCAACTGCTCAACGCACGTTCCAAGAACAGCCATGGCTTCGTAGCGCACATTCTCGTGAATGCTGTGCAGCACGCGTTTGATCCCGGGATGCACCACGTGCGATATCAAGTTGTCAAGCTCGGACGAGGATGCCATCGCAGCTCGCCGAATGAATCTCGTCAGCGTTAAGGAAGCAGAGGTGCGCATAGAGTATTCCATGTGGTCGCGGATCAGATAGATACAGGTCTGAAGAACGGGGAGCCATTCACGCGGTGTCAGCGTTTGCCACAGACGCTCGTTAATCTCACAAAACGCGTTTAGCCGGTCCTCGAAGTTAGCCTCGTCTAGCCGACGTGCTGAATAGGAGTTGAGACTAGTGATCAAACGTGTCACCTGCACCAACGCGCCATCCAGTGCACACAGCTGCTGCATTGTCTGCACGACCTTCGCGCGACAAAGATGCGACTCGAACTCAGCTAAACAAGCCGATAATAGCGAATAAAACTTGCCAAAATAGTTGGCGTCCTGGCGAAACTCATCGATGAGCGGGATGAAATGCTGAAGAATGGTAAGCATTTCCAATCGCATATGTTCATGCGTGGAACGCTGGCGGATGTACGGCAGCAGAAGCTCCACCAGGTTCTTGGCTTCCGGAGAGTCTTGGAGAAGCACTGCGGTCTTCGCCAGGATAGCAATCATACGTCGATCCAGCGGAGACAGTTTTCGGAGGCGGCTGCCCTGGCCGAGCCAGACGCGGAACGAGGCCAGCATGGCGGGGACGTAGGGCGACAGTATTTTGGCAATAGTGTCGTCTTGACCGCACGCCAGCACATTCTCGACGATCAATAGGGTATTAGCTACCACCACATCGCTCACTTTCTTAGCAGTGATTAATGCGAGAACCGTGGTCAGAATCTCGCGGTCGAACTCCACCAGATAGCCCATGTAGTGTGGTTTTCCCGACCACACAACAAGCAGATCCAAAGTGGCCGATGACGTTTGCGTAGCCTCGACCGGCAACAACTGAATGCGATGCGACAGGAAATGAGCGAAGACCTGCGGCATAAACGCACGGAAGTCTTCGTTAGTGAATTTGAAGAAGTCGACCAGTAGCTTCAGACAATTCTGTCTGATATCTTTGCGCTTCTGTATTCCTGCGTCGTTTTTAGCATGCTGTAATGCCAGCTCCTGGTGTGCGTGGTTCGCGATCATGATCATGACCTGGAAGAGGAGCGGCACGAAACGAATGAGCTTCGAGCGCAGTTGTTTCAGCGCGTCATGCAGCAAGCTCAAGAATCCCAACTGCACATGCGGAGAAACTTGATGCAGTAGTGGTGTACTCTCCGCCATGTTCTCAAACCCGCATTTGACTACCTCCTGGAAAGACGACAGCATGAGGTTGACGAAATCGGCAAGTTCGTCGGCGCTGAATCCAGCCATTGTACCGAGAATGGCTGCTCGGCGTGCTGCGACACTTTGGTTCAGTGTTTTCCTTCCAACGCGTGTGATCATCTTTCCGTAGAGGATACGAGTTATCAGCGGGATCATCTCTGGCCGATGCACCTCCTCCAGTCGGAACTCCGTCGCCTCGTCCTCCAGAAAAAGAGATGTCAGCTCCTCGCGGAACTTAACATCATCAAGCAGGTTTCGTAGGCGGTCGATGTATTGGTCCAGCACCGGCGACTTCCACACAACAAGACAATTTAGAGCAGCCAGCTGAATTTTGGCATTTCCCTTGGCCAGCATAGCCAACAGAGCTGCGCGGAGCTCGTCTGCGCGCTGAAAAGACGCAGCACTCCGAAATTTAGTGAACATCTGGACAAGTTGGATCAGTCGTGATTTTATCATGCCGATCGCAGTATTGGGACGCTCCGGGAGGCCGTTCTCGTTTTCCACGTCATCGTCGTTATGGTCGTTAGGGTCGTCATGCGCCACCACTGAACTGGAGTAGACAATCGTGTATGCATTGAAGAATAGTCGCTCGAAGGCAGAAGCATGTTGTTCAGCCATCCATGGGAAATGAGTAAACGTTTTTAGTAGCTGGTCGAAATAGCTGTTTGCCTCGAAACGCGTCGCAATCGGCTGGCACATGCGGGCGAAAGCGTCTTGCAAGAGTGTGTGCAGGCCTTGCGTGAGCGACTGCAATGAGAATTCACAGCACTCTAGAGTGCGACGTAGCCGTTTGCTCTCGAACATCGACTCCATCTCTTGCCTGCTGGGCTTGCTCGTGGAGTATACCAACGACTGGGCCTGCACATCAGGCATCGTTGCATTTCGATCCATGACCATCAGCTGCTCGTACAGCACATTCCAAACTTCAGTGCCGTTCACGTGTGCCAGCTTGGTCAAGACAGCCGCAGCCTCCTTCCACAACGGACTCAAGTTGACCGAGTAAGCGGCAATGCACAGCCGGATGACCACTTGGCGCGAACGTTGTTTTATGCCCTCAGCGGTAACCAGCATGGACAGTTTTTTCAGCTGCATAATACGATCGCGATACGTAACCATGTCCACCTCACATCGCTCCATGTCAATCGCAGTGCATAGGACTTGCTCTGACACTGCAGGCGTGTTCAGCTTGCCGTTGACGCTTGTCAGCACGAGAAGAGCGCTCATCCGCAGTCCAGAGTCGAACGAACTAAGCACAGGCAGAAGCGTTTCTACCAAATGATTCGCCATGTCTGGCGTGACTTCCTGGTGAGCGCTGTCGATTCGAAGCAGACAGACCAATCCGCTCAAAAAGGCTGGCACAGTGCAGTATGTCGCCGTCATCTCACACAGGCTGTGGAAAAGGGGGAGTGGCACTGCAACCGGAGACGACGCTTGTGTCGAAGAGTCGTAGAGCGCAGTCATCAGTGCACCACACAGCGAGGGCAGAGTGGTGGCGGATGGTCCCGTCGCGTCTTTCTTCGTGTGCAGGTACTGCGTGAGAGAGACCAACGTGTCCAGCACGTGAGTGGTGACTTTAGCGGCATTGAGGTGAATGTGGGGGATAAGCGAGATGGTGGCCGTTATGTCGTGCGCATCAGCGTCCTGCTCTGCGTTAGCCAAACGGGATGACATGCGTCATGAAACGAACCTCTAGTACTTGCCAAGAACACGGCCGAATACTGGGCAGCAGTTCATTGTGCACACTCGCAGGAAGCTTGAGTCGTCCTCCTGCTACCACTGACGACAGAGTGTCGGGCGCAATTGCCAAAAGCTCTTCGCGGACCAGATAGCCGAAGAAGCCTAGAAACACGCGCGGATTCGATTTCCACCATAGACCGGAATACCTAGTAATGCAAGGATGTGGATCAGCGCGCGGCATAGCATCTTTGAGCTACATACCTGACGACGAGTGGAAGCAGCACCTGTGTGAAGAGCGACCACTGCAGTTTGGCCAAGGTCATGGAAAAACCAAGCACGAGCTCCGTGTGCGGGTGCTGAAACAGGATGTCCAGGACCGGCTTCCCGCAAACAAGTACATCGTTCAATTTAGCAGGCAGTAGCACACTAGCGGTAAGGTTGACAAGGGGTGCTGCGTTGTCTTGGTCATGAAGTGCGTGAGGGAGTGCGCGTTGAATATGCTGTAGCAGCAGTCGGTGATCTGGTACTGTGAGCGGGAGGGGTTACAGTGCACCGCGTGGTTACCCATGATTTTGTCTTCTTTGCTGGCATTGACGTAGGTGAACATGACCATTGTCATGAAGCGCATTCTTCGCTGAGACAGACGATCCGTTGGATTCGAAAGCGCGTTATCGACGCTTTCTGCGAAGTTGGTCACGTAGAGGGACCATGCTGGCAAGATAGAATCGAGCTTGGTATGTTTGCAAATCAATATGGTCGTTTGCCTTAGCAGCTCCAACTCGATGTCAAGTGTGGTGTCGCTGTGAGTGGACGTGTGCTGCGTGATGATCGAGAACAGTGCTTTGAGGATAACGTCCGCACGAGAGTGCATCTGACCGTCCACCTGCTTTACAGTCTCGTGGAACAGCAGGGCAAGACCGGAGACGAAATCGGGTCGCGGCTGGTCTGTTGCTTTGGCGAGCATGTGCTGCATCGCAGGCGTTAGATGCGGTTCACGCAGCTTGCGAAGTAAGTAGGCAAACGCTTCGGCAGTGAAGTGGACAACAAAGCGCGGGTATCGGTGTTGCGTGTCGAAGCCGAGCATCGGAGCAACCAGGTTAAACGTGGAACATATGTTCTCCACGAGTTTCTTGGTCAGGTATTTGAACAGGTAGCTCACAGCATTGAAAGCCCACTACCATTATAAGTGCACTGTACACGACAGCGCAAGCAGCAACCTACCTCCACCACCTGGGCATCTCTATTGGTAAACAGCCGAGAGATCACACTGAAGATGCGAGAGAAATAGGGGTAGAATTCGTCCTGCAGATCTTTCGCAAGCGCAGCGGTCAAACTGCAGCAAAGGCGTGTGTCAGCCGCGCACGCGCATAGAAAGCCACCTTAAGAAAGGTTCTAAGGAGAGCGCGTCTTCTTTGGCGATGTAGAGTTCTAGGAAGTGAACGAGCTGCTGTTGGTGAAGTAGAATAAGAGGCAGTGAGTGTGTATAGTCCCAGATCTCCGCTCGGAACTCTTTGAAGGACAGTGAGAGATTGAGATCGTTCCATTCGAGCAGGGATTCTCTGAAATAAGAGCCTTCCTCGGTGACAGGTTCGTGGAAGCGACGGGTGCGTCGGATCACAGTGATTTTCAACGCTTCCACACGCGAACAAAAGGATTGGAACTACCGAGCGAGGAGGAAGGATGAGCGAGGAAGAGAGGGGTGTGACTGTGTTTGTATGCGCACCTTGAAACGGTTTGAGCCGTCGCCGCGGTTCAGTTCCTTGGCGTGGGTCGTGTGGGCGCCCATAGTCAAGCGGAGAATCCAAAAAAATAGACAGCAGTGAGACGGCGGCGCAGCGACCGCCACACGCCCACCCGCCCACCCGCCAAACAGCAGTCCCAGTCGCAAAAAACATCCACCGCCCGCCCGCTCGCTCGCTCGGCGTGTATTTCGCTGCCGATGTTTGCGGTCGTGCTCAAACGGTGCTTTGCCGGCGGTGCGCATGGGCGCTCGAGAAACTCACGGCCCTTGAATCCCACCAGCAAGCAGCATGGCAAGAAAGGGAAATCTGCCGAGCGTGGATTTGTGCCTATACGATTCAGTCTGGGGAAGGTAGTCTCAGACGTGCGGCCTCGACGCCCGTCAGCGTATTCAGCCTATTCGTCCGCTGAAAAAGAGCCCCTCACTTCCAAAAGAAACGGGAATCTTCCCAGTTTTGCGTATGGAAAAAGGAGATACTCGGAAACCCGCGATGCTGCTCCCATACGGTACTATCGAGGCAAAGTGGTCGAAGAAGCTGATTCCCGACCACCGTCGACTCCGACGTCAACTCCAGCCTCATCGTCATATAGATCGTCGTCGTCGCTGCCTTATAAAGCGTCCGGGTTCAGCAAAACCCGGTCGCCAGACAAGAGCAGCACGCCGCTATACCAATCTCGACCGATACGCTCTATTCGAGATGCATTCGGGGACAGTTTGAGTATAAAAGCTCCGACCTCTGCACCACCGACTCGACCGGTACGCTCTATTCGAGATGCATTCGGGGACAGTTTGAGTACAAAAGCTCCGACCCCTGCACCACCGACTCCTGCTGCTGCACCAAAAGCCACCAGCGAAGTGGAGGACGACCGCTTTACTCTGATGGAAATCGCCACCACGCTGCCCAGCGCTCCTCCACTCTCCTTCCTCGCTATGGACTTCCCTCCTAGCATTCTAGAAGCCATCTCCACTGCGACCAACTGCGACAACCCTCAACCCACCCCCATCCAAGAAATCGCCATTCCGACCCTTGCCAAATACTTGGCAAAATCCCGTCATGTGCTCTGTGCTGCCGAAACCGGCTCTGGCAAGACGCTGGCCTATCTCGCTCCTCTCGTTCATCGACTCAAACTGGACGAGGCGAGGGAAGGCACTTCCGATGTGGTTTCATATAAGGAGCTACAATACCGACCACGCGCTATCATCCTAGCACCCAGCTCCGAGCTCGTCATGCAGATTGCCGAAGTTGCGCGATGCTTTGTCCACACCTGCAAGTTTCGTCTGGCCGTCGTTGTTCCCAAGGTGCCACTTCCCGACTCGCGTCTTCGTGGCGCAGACTTGGTGATCGGCACGCCCACACGTGTTGCATCTCTGTTTCGCGACTCGACATGGTCTGCTGCCGAGCTCCGTTATCTGGTGCTAGACGAGGCTGATTCGCTGTTCAACGACGCCGAGTTCATGCCTGATGTTGAGTATTTGTCACACATTTCACAGCAAGCTTCTGGAAAAGGCACAAAACATCCTAGCGCTGCCGTGGCTGTCACCGCGACACTTCCAAAAGCGGTAGACGCTCACCTGAACCGTGTGTTTCCCGACGCCATCCGATGCACTACCGATGCGCTGCATCGTACGAACGCCACCCTTAAGCAATTCTTCCAGGATCTGAAAAAGTACAACGGCAACCGAGACATGGCCTTGCTGGATCTCTTGCGCAAAGAGGCAAGCCGTCGTGCCACCGAGAAGGACGATGCCCAGATCGTCATGATCTTCTGCAACCGACGCACGACATGCACACACGTCCACAGCATGCTTACTTCCAAGGGGATCCAATCATACATGCTTCAGCGCAACACAACTAACACGGCCGAAATGAACAACCGGATTATGCGTGCGCTTCATGATCCAAGAAGCCAGGAACCAGACTTGAAAATTGTCGTTTGCACGGATATAGCATCACGTGGGATTGACACGCGCGGAGTGGGGCATGTGATTCTCTACGACTTTGTCACCACTATTCCCGACTATCTGCATCGCGTGGGACGCACTGCGCGTGCGGGCGCGGGCGGCCGTGCCACCAGCTTGATCGGTAGCCGTGATCGTCGCTTGTCCGAGCGCATATGGCGCGCCATCAAGGAAAGACGTGTGTTCAACTAATGGAAGGGAAGAGGAAGCGGATGTGAGGATGGCATTGTGTTCTCGTAAATGCATTCATCATAGATACATATTTGATAGAACGACAGGCAATGGCAGCTACACAAAGCAGCATTGCCGCGTTCTTCCGTGTAAGCGTTAATAAAGCAAGCGTATTAGCAGTGATGAAGAGGTTTGTAGGGCGACAGGAGCAACGGCGTGCATTGGATGCAACGCGGAGTCGGTCACGTCGCCAACACAGGCCTCAACAAGGCACACATGTTGACCAGAAAGACGAAGGGTCAAACAGCCGCAAGATAGGCGAGGGGAGAAGAGGGAGGTCATTACTGCAAATTAAAGGTACGTAGCTAGTCATGCGGTAAATGCAGGTGACTGATACATATTGAAGCATGACTGACCACGAGGATGGTATATCACAGAGAGTTATGCGATACTACTGTTTGCGCTAGATCAGCCAGAATGCCATTGCGTCACCATCAACTGAATCGTCACAATCGACACTTCTTTCGCGTTCAATACTCATGTCTCAACCACACCGTCCATTTCCGCAGAATAGCGGCTTCAATTCATCAATTCATTGTCCCATAGCACACACGCACGCACGCACACACACACACCGAGAGAGAAAAAAGGGGTAAGATAAAAGGGAAAGATAAGGAGAAACACAAACACAAAACCCCCAGTCGCATCATCACTGCAAATGTTGCACCTCGCCATTCAGCCATCGTCAACAGCATCGTCATTGTCATTGTCATCGTTACACACAGAAAAAAAGACGGAAAATAGAAATTGGGATATCGGACTTGCAGCATATCAACAGCACCCCGTCGTAGTTTCCTTCATCCGTCACAGTTCGTTTCGTCATTTGTTAATGCTGCTCAGCGCTGCCACCTGCAGTGCTCACAGCTGTAGGAGCGATGGTGGCTGTGTTGCCATGCGGAATCACCGTCGAGGTGTTCGACGCAGTTGCCGCATCATTTCCGCTTGCGCCTATGCTCGCAGACGACGCTTTTCTTACCGCCGGATCGACAATCTCAACTGCATGCTTCCGCAGATTGGCCGCTTCAACTGCTGCTTGAACATCCGCCACGCTGAACGGCATTGCACCGCTGCTACCAGCATTCGTTCCCATCAGTGCAGAGCCCGATCCGGTCATTTTTCTCGGAATCACCACACCTCCCACACCGCCAACCGTCGACGTCAGCGTCTCTCCAACGGGTCCTTTTGGCTGCCGCAGCGCGTTGATAAATCCAGGCGGTGGTGTCTGGCTAAGCACAGAGTTTTTCCTGAATCCTTGTCCCAGTCCGCCTCCGCGAGGCATCGAACCCAGCAGGTCTCCAGAGCCCATGGACAGCGCGCGGATACGGCCTTCGGCTGCACGGAGTGTGGCCACCGCTGCAGGCACACGATGATCCGGGATGGCCAGGCCTGCGGGAATCCCAGTGCCGAGGGTGGGTGTGACGCCAACACTCGAGCCAAGCATAGGCCGTTGCAGGGCTGGATGCTGCATCATGCCGCTACCACCGCTCATCGCGGCTGTCATGGAATACTTGCGCGGCGCTTGCAGAGCCGACTTCTCTTTCAGCGTGATGGGGGTCACTTTTCTCGCCACTTTGAAAAACCGCTCTTCGCCGTTGTCCTCGGTACGATAGAAGAAGCCGAGCCGCTGTCCAATGGCTCTTACGAGCTTTCGCTCCGCCCCAGTGATCGTTTTCGCGTAGATTAACTCGTAGCGGCTCTTGTCATCGCGGAAGTGCGCCATTTTTTCGTAAAGAGCCCTGGTGGATGGATCTGAGAGATCGAATTCGGGCACGCGGTCGTCAAGCGCCATCATGGACGCACGGCGTTCCGCCTCCTTCCTGGCGGCCTCCTCGGGCGGGAGCACCTTTTTGTACTCCACCTTGATGCGGCGCCCCATGGCGTCGAAGCCTTCCAAGCCTCGAACCACCTGGTCAGCCTCTTGGCTGGTGCGGAAGTTGGCGAAGGCCAGACCGCGGAATGCGCCATTCTCGAAATGGTAGTTGAGCGCATACGGCTGCGGAAGCCCAAGTTCGTCCTACATGGCGCGGGTTAGCCTGAGGCGTGCGGATGTATGCCGCTGTTACAATAATGACGATGAGTTGATCTCGTTTCATGGCAAAGGGGATGTTCTTGATCACAATAGCGGTAGGTATGACGTCAGAATCAAGCGGCGGCTTCAAATCTGGTGCATTCTATACAGCGAGTGAGCCAAGTCCGATTCGGTGGGACTACAGATTTGGATGGCCGACGCAGGCGTCCTGGGTGGCTTGGACGTCGTTCACCAGCACCAGCGCCGCCTTCCTCCTCCTCCACCGAGTCGCCATCAGAGCCGAGATCCTCGTTTGCAATGGCCGACACGGTAGTGGGAACCGAAGGAAACTCCATGGGCTGCTCATCTTCTTCGATGAACACGGGTGGTTGGTGCGCGATGGGAACACTAGCAGCTGTGTCGTTCATGGCGATTAATTATTCTGGGTCAAGTGCGTTTCTCTCGTTCTCACACTACAGTCAATGCTGAGCTTATGGCGAGTTCGTTCGTTGGTTGTTCGTGGGTGGGGTGGTGCTTCCGAGGATGTGTCGGCGCGCACGGAGCAGGAGTGTGGGTGGCTGGAGGGAAAGAGAGAAGGGCGAGTGCAGAAAATGGCACTTCCGCGTGCTTCGTTCCGATTCAGACTGGCACTCGTCCCCGCGCACCACGCGCCTTCCAAGCGACGCTCACTTCCACCCGCCGCTGAATTCAGCCGGGAATCGAAGTACAGTGCTTGGTGTCAGAACACCCGAGCAACAAACAATGCTGTAAATATAATCAATTTTGACTTGGCACGAGCCTGCTTAGCACAGTGGTAGTGCGCCGCTCTCGTAAAGCGGAGGCCGCAGGTTCAATTCCTGCAGTAGGCACACTTTTGCACCCGTTCCCTTGTGAAAGCAGTGTCTAATATTACCAGTCATTTTGATACAAAAAGCGAGGCAGGCGTATGCCATGCGAACGCGTGACGCACAAACACGAGATCGCAGTGCATTGTCCTAAACACGCGGTCCAGCGCTAAATGCTTGGTGCGCGGTGCTGCACCGCATTTTGCCCTGATCTAGATCCGTCACCCAGCATACAAATACAGCATCCGAGCTAAGGCAGTCAGCGCACCACACATCGCGCCGAGCGCTTACATTGCACCAAGCGTCCGTGCATACAGTCGAGCGATGTAGAACTGCATGCTCGCACCCACAACACTGACCAACAGCGCGTCTGTGCTCGCGCTGCTGCTGTGCAGCGTGAACTGCGCGCTGGTGTACACGGACAGGCCGGTAAAGATGGAGATCACAATCGCCGTCCATCCGTAGGTGTTGCGGATAAACGCGTCGGGTACCAAGTGCGGCACCAAGTGTCGCCGCAGCAGCTGGTCAGAAGAGATTGCGCTTTGCCGAAAGTTTAATCCGCTAATGCCAGCGTAGGGCGGAATGATGTCGCCCACGTAGCCGACATAGCGTTGGATCCATGCACCAAGAAAGCTCGACCATGTCATGCAAGGATGCAAGCGCGCTAGCTGAGCGCAGGGTGAGTGGTGGTGCTCGCTCGTCTACAAAGCGCACACGGCCTACCTGCTTGAGCGAAGTGGCTACAAACCGCAACACCCGTGCACCAAACAGCGTCAATGCGCACAAAGCGCTGGTACCCAGCTGGTACGTGCTGACATGCAGCAACGCTGGCGCTGCTCGACCACACGCTGGCGCGGGCTTGGTTTGCCTAAGCAGGATGACATGTGATGAGTGCACAACACATGATCTCGCGGCGTGTGTACCGGTGAAAATACCAGTCAGCCACCACCGAAGCAACCGATAGCCTGCAGACGCACGATCAGCATCCGTGTGGCAATCCGACACCAGGCCACTGCTTACCGCTGTAGATCGTCGACCAGTCCAGCAGTCCAGCCGAAAACAAGCGCAGAGAAGAGGATTAGTATTGACGTAGACTGGTTGGCTATCCACAAGGATTCTACAGTCGTAAGAAACATCGCACACGTGCAAGCGTGCCTTCGTAGTGGCCCAGAAGCGAGACGCGAGAAATAACGACTGCCCAGAATGCCGAAAACACAATCCAGAGTGCATTCAGCAGCACACTGTTCGCCAACAGATCAGGATTATCTTTTAGTATGGAAATAGACAGCTGGAGAGTGGTGAGCGGAGAATGGCGTGTGCCACCCACCTCGATGATGGAGGCAAGCATCTGCAGCCGAGGCCAAACACGCCGCGCGTACACAGTGAACCACATAGACAACGCGATAGACACGATCGAACCTGCCAACATACTGGGCGGGTTAGAGAATGAACACAAGCGTATTTCGCATTTACCCGTAGTTGACTGTTGACGTTGCCGCCACCGCCTCCGTCATCATCCAACATCCGGTGACGATGCCGGCTATCGGCAGTGCAATGACATTCACTTTGAGCAGACCCTGGGACCATTACATGTGGAGTGCGTGGATGTAAACTCACATGAATGTGTTTCTGAATCATCAGCAGCCATAGCGCACCCGTAAGGAACGTTGCAATCAGCAGCAGGGATATGAACACTATCGAGGCGTCACATGACACGTGCATCATACAGCGACAGCATACCCAAGTGGTCGGTCAGAACGTCGTAGAATGTGTGAGAGACAAGCGATTGGAGTGATACTGACTACGAAGACCAATGCCAGTGAACACGCGTTACAGATGGTGCGTCAGAGGGTACGCACATGCGTCGTTGCCAATAATATAAGTCCCATACAAGCAAACACGGCCAAACAAGCGATGTAGAGGGCGGCAAACAACGGATCCTGGTACTTGCTATCCGACGGAGCAGCATTGTTGCGCGCACTCGTGGTTGTTGGCAGCAGACGCTCTGTCAACAAGGCTTGCGGATCGATCTCGTCGGCTAGGTCCAGGTCAACCGGCTCCTGCATACGATAGCCTTCCGAGTATATCTTGGAGGCATGCTTCGCGATGAGTGTACTCGCAAGCCCCCGCACTTACACCACCGCCACCACCATCACCACCACTGCTTTGAGCGCCAGTCCAAGTGGGATCGTGGTCGGGACGCTCGAACAGCGGCACGGTGCTTGCATAGGCATGCTCCTCCTCTGCACGCTGGTGACGAGCCATTCTGTAGGCCGACATCTCCATGTTGGAGAGATGCGCGGATTCGGCAAACGGATCGTAGTACAGAGAGTCGGGCGGAGGGGGCGACTCGGATCGCGCCGACATTGCGGAAGCGTAGACGGGGGAGAAGCGGGTCACGCGGGTGCGAACTCCACTTGCATTGCAGCTGGCGGCGCACCGTCCATCAATCACACGTGCGCGCTTGTGAACACACAGCCGATGTGCGGTTGTGTGTTGTGTGAGCGTGTTTAAGCATCGGCACACATACGCGGGGTGTCAGTGTGTTCGCCAGTAGTCGGCACCTTTTTACAATCGCCAAGGCGGCGCTTCCCTTCATCAAGCGTGTGTCACGCGTAGCAGTAATACGTGTGATGCAAGTATGTATAGTGTGGCGGGTGCTGGTTAAGCGTGGGCTGTCTCTTTAACAGTGATATGAATGCCTGCCACAACAAAGGAGATGGAACAGGCCTAAGCAGCTATGCTGATCTCAACTGGATCCACACCATGGACCTTGTCACCATGATCGCTACTATTGTCACCGCCACGCTCATGGTGGTGATCGCCACCGTTACCCTTCCTGCACTTCAGCACAACTCAAGCCTATTCTTCGCCATTGGCCGCTACGAGACATCAAGCACGCAGTGATAGGCGAAGCAGTCACCACTGTGGACGACGTCTTTAGGCTAGCAAGGTGTGCTAGATTGATCATCCGTCATGGACTCAGCGTACGTGGGCGCATGCGCACCGCTTCTCCGTAGTCAACGGGTGTAGAACGAACGAGTTGCCTAATGATGCAGCCGCATTGACAGCCGCGCCGTTCCTGGCGGCGGTGATCGCGGATCTTGGACCGCCCCTTTCTTCTGCCGCGCTGATCCCTTTATTGCCGGCCATCACAGTGGACGCTTGCTCTATCGCACAAGCGCTGTTAATCATGGCCGCGTCGCAATCAAAGCTTGTGCGAGAGAAAGGCCAGGGCTGGAACGTGTTTGCGCTGTGTGATGCACTGCAGCAGCTGGAGATGAAGCAAAAGGGAGCCGCTGTACTCAGCGCACTGGACCAGGGAAACGTGGAGATCGACATCGAGGGCTTTGCATTAATTGTACAGGCGTGTAAACGGCTAGACGAGGTGCGTTCTTTTTCGTTTTTGCATAGCTGACGTCCTTCCCTTCCTTCCTTCCTTCCTTCCCCTCCACAGAGTGCTTTCTTCCCCCTTCATCCCTTCCTACAGACATGGAAACACGCAAAATCCCAGCTGAATATGCTGCGCTTGATGATATTTGCCCCTTCCGAGCTCGTGGACTTCCTGCACGCCCCACCAAGCGTTCTGCAGGCGTGTGATGCAGAGCAGCTGTCGCCCAATATGCAAGCGATCGCATCAACACTGTCTGCACACAAGTGGAACTCGATTGCGCTGTTCCAGGCCTTGGCGAGGTTAATGGACGTGGAGGCAATTCGTGTGGAGGTGGTGGATGTCTTGGAGCGGATGGCGAAGATGGTGCCTGAATTGGTTTTTCTTGGCCTGTTGCAGTGCACGGAAATGGGCGAGCTTTCACGCCAAGCACGAAGACGCTTGTTTTGGATGTTCGTCACCGGTCATGCCAATTCCGCACTTGTGTTGGCCAAAGTCAGCGCTATTGACTCCGCCATGCTTGTTGACGCGCTCATGGAGCTATACGAAAAGGACAAGAACACCATCTCTCGCATTCTCGACATTTCCCAAGATCTCAAGGTACCTTGTGCCGTATACACTCTTATCTTTCCCCCCTCCACTCCACCCTCGCGCCTCTAACACCCCCCTCACAGATGACATCTCAGCTTCTGGAACGTGGGCCGCTATTCACGTTTGCACTGGATTTGGCATCGTTGGCGTCGCGTCGTGAATACCTGCATCTGGAGAAGTGGCTGCAGGAGCAGACGGCCAAAGACGAGAACCAATTTCTCTACCAGTGTCTTGAGTTTCTCAAAGGCAAGGTGCAAAGCGAAGCGAGAAAGCAAACCAGAGACGTGCCGTATCCATCCGCACCTCTTGCACTAGAGGTATACGCGATCTTTCTGCGCCATCTAGAGAAGCGCATGCCGATCATGAGCGCGGAGACGAAGGCGCTCTTCAAAGATCTACACAGCAGCTGTCTGCAGGTGCATCCGCGGCTGATGAATGTGAGCGGAGACTCGGGCGACAGCTCCACCACGTTTGCCTCTGGGTCTGAAACGTCCTTCTCACCCGAGATCGAAGCGGAAGTAAACGACCACTACGAAAGAGTCTATCGAGGAGAGATGTCTGTGTCAGGAGTGCTGGAGCTGCTACACTCTCTGAAGGGATCCACTGACTCGCACCACCTGCAGATCTTCATGTGCATGATCCACAATCTGTTTGACGAGTATCGTTTCTTTCCGAAATACCCAGACAAAGAGCTCACCATCACTGGCCTGCTCTTCGGCGGTTTGATTCGACTTAGTCTGGTCTCCGGTGTTGCACTGGGGATCGGTCTCCGGTATGTGCTGGATGCGCTCCGTGGTGGTGGTATTGGCGGCACGCAGCAAGCACGCATGTGGCAGTTCGGCTTGACAGCATTGGGCGAGTTCGCAGGGCGTCTTGTGGAGTGGCCGAGTTTCTGCCAAAACTTGCTAGCAGTGGGCGGCGAGCCATTGAAGATTGCACGTCCAGATCTGGTGAGCCTGGCAAACAAGGTGATCAGCAATGTAGATGCGGCATCGACAGCAGCGCAGGAATCCACACAGAATCAGCCCCAGTCAATGGAAATGACTTTGGACCAGCAACAGCAGCAGCAGCAACAGCAACAGCAGCAGCAGCAGCAGGAAAACGACAACCCAGTCTCGGAAAGTGGTCGGCGCACGCCAGAGGACGAGGAATTCGCTTTCACCGCGCTGAAGCAGAAGGCGTATCAAGTCTTTCTGCCAGGAGATGTGCCAGGAAGCGATCCGAACGACGCGGACAACGAGCCCCCGGAGAATGTGCGCGATGCCATTCTGTTCATCCTAAACAATCTTGCTGAAAACAACTTGCCCACCAAAATCATCGAGCTCAAGCGATTGGTTCGCGAGAACGTCTGGAACTGGTTCACGCAGTACTTGGTTGTCAAGCGTGCAAGCACAGAGCTGAACCAGCACACGCTATACCTGAAGATGCTGGATACGCTGGATACGTTCGGTGGCCAGCTGTGGAAGCATGTGTTGCGCGAAACGTATCGAAATATTCACATCCTCTTGAACTCGCCCAAGACTGCGGAATCCTCGCAGGAGCGACAGCTGCTTAACAATCTGGGATCCTGGCTGGGCGGCTTAACACTCGCGCGTGACATTCCGATTATGCACAAGCATCTGAATTTCAAGGAACTGCTGCTGCAAGGCTACGACACGCTACGACTGATTGTCGTCATTCCTTTTGTGTGCAAAGTCCTTGACGAAGGCATGAAGAGCCGAGTGTTCTGCGCTGCAAATCCATGGGTGAAGGGAATTCTCCGGCTACTTGTCGAGCTCTACCACGAAGCGGATCTCAAGCTAAACCTCAAGTTTCCAATCGAGATGCTGTTGAAGAACTTCAAAATCAACATGAAAGACATCGACTACGTGCCGATACTGCAGAATCGACCAGTGAAAGGACGCGCTTTCGATGACATACAGGAGATTCGTCTCACGCAAGCGCAACAACAGGACATCGCTGTCATGATGCAACAACGCGAGAACGCGATCCAGCTACAGCAGCAGATCATTGACAACCGCGTCGCGTCATCTGTCGGCTACTACCCGGATCCGCTTTCTAGCCTGCAGAATTTGGCCCAGTTCATCGCGTTCGATCCATCCTTTCTGCTATTCGTCACCGAACCGATTCTCAAGCGGATTTTTTTGCACGCGTTTGATCGCGCATTCCGAGAAGTGATGACGGATACGGTGGAACGTGCGCGTAACGTCAGCGGGATCACTACCAGTGCCGTGATTGTCCGTGATTTTGCGCTGGAGCCGAACGAAGACAAAATGCGCAAGGCAGCTCACCTAATGATGCGACACATGGCTGGCCATCTCGCTATGGTTGCCGGTCGAGAGCCGTTGCGCAATAGCGTTATGAGCCATGTGAACGCGTTGCTGGAGCAAAGCGGATGGACAGAAATGTCTCAGCTAGAAGAACTGGTCAGCGTCACCGTGGACGAGAATCTCGAGTTTTTCTGCGCGCTCATGAAACGCGTGGCAGCCGACAAATCGGTTGTTGAGATCGACGAGATCCTCGCTCCCTCGTTCACCAATCGTCGCAAGCACCGGGATCGCACTGGACAGCCGTACTACGATATGAATGCGTATTCGCAGATCCGATATCCGTCTAATCTGCCGGATGCATTGCGTATCAAGCCATCTGGCCTCACCGCGTCTCAGCTTAAAGTGTATGAGGAGTTCGTGCGTGGGATGCCTATGCCTATTCCTCCGCTGTCATCGGTCGCACGGTTGCCGCAATCATCACTTCACGCTCAGTCGATTGAGCTAGATCCGTTTTCTATTGCGATGAACGAACAGCAGATCATCGATCGATTTACACAACTGATCTCCGAACTTGACCTGAAGATTGGACAGAACGCTGAACAGACGTATCGTCGTCTGCCAGCGCACCATGACATACGAATCCTTGTGCGCCAAATCACACTGCTTGTGTCGCAGTCCCGCAACCGTGATGAGGCGGCACTGAAGTTCTCCCAGAAGGTGGTGCAAATGCTGTACAAGAGTGAGTTCGATCTTGCCCATGAAGTCTATGTCGTTCTGCTCGAGCAGCTGTGTGAGCTGTCGGTCAAGGTTGCCAAAGAGGTGACGGCATGGCTGCTGTACGCTGACGACGAACGCAAATACAATGTGCGTGTTACCGTGGTGCTGATCCGCAGCGGCCTGGTAAATGTTGTCGAGCAGGATCTGCAGCTGGCAAAACTGATTGAAAACGGCCGTGTGAGCGTGGCTGAGTTTGCTGTGAAGTTGATTCGCCAGTGCGTACTGGAAGATCCACCCTGCGCAACACGCGGTCAATTTGTGAACACGGTCGGAGCACTGACGCGATTGGCACAGCGTGGAAAGGCATCTGACAGCGTGTTCCAGCTGCTGGAAGATCTTGGAAAGCGCATCAATGCGACACAGCGCGAATCGGACACCGTGAACCTACGTGACCAGCTGCTGAAGGTGTTCAACGAGTGGATTCGATTATACCAGCATCCCTCCTCCAATGAAAAGGCATACGCAGCGTTTATTAGCCAAGTGCAGCAACAGGGTGCATTCCGGGGCGAGGAAACACGCGCACTCTTCTTCCGGCTATGCATTGAGACCGGGATAGAGGCGTATCTAAAGCATGTGGCTACGGTGACGGGTGCAGCTGCGGCAGTGCCTGGGGCCGGATACGCGGCTATCGACGCATTCTGCAAGCTGGCTGTTCTGCTTGTGAAGCACTATGAGCCGGAGCAAAGCAGCGGAGGCAGTGTCACCTCGCAAGTCGATTATCTGTCCAGTGTCCTTATGATTGTCGTGTTGATTCTGGTGAAGGATCATCAGGGGCGCAAGGCGGCATTCAACCAGAAGCCCTACTACCGACTGCTGAACGGACTGCTAGCCGAATTCGGCTTCTACGAGACACAAATCAAAAACATCTACACATCGCTGCTCATGGTGTTCGCAAACACGTTGCACTCGCTCCGACCAGCGTTTGTGCCTGGTTTCACATTCGCATGGTTGTCGTTGGCGTCTCACCGGCTGTTCATGCCGAAGCTGTTGCTGAATGAAGATCCTCAGGTAGGCGCGTTATCATGCTGTACCGTTCACCTGTGCGTCTGTGTGTCTGTGTGTGTGTCTAGTGCTGGGCAGTGGTGCATCGATTGTTTGTGGACTACTTCCAATTCGTTGGCCCTTTGTTCCGCCAGCCGGACCAGATGACCGAGTGCAGCCGTATGCTGTTCAATGGCACATTGCGTGTCATGTTGCTGCTGCTGCATGATTTTCCGCTCTTTCTGTCCAACTACTGGCTGAGCTTTTGCGAAGTGATTCCCGACACCTGTGTCCAGATGCGCAATATCGTGTTGTCCGCTTTTCCGCCATCTATCGGAGTCCCCCCGGATCCGTTTCAGCCCGGACTGGAGATGCATCTGTTGCCCAGTGTCAAGCAGATCCCTGTGTGTCGTTCTGACTGGTCTTCGATCCTGGACTCCAACGGATTCCGTCGCGAGCTTGACGCATACCTGACCAACCGTGCGCCAGTATCCTTTTTGCTGGACCTCAAGAGCAAGCTGATGACAGTGAATGCGCAGAATAACAATCTGGAATACAGCATGCCAATGATCAGCTCGCTTGTGTTCTACCTCGGCGTCCACTCCATACAGCTGATGCAGGGAAAGCTGTTCGAGAGCAAGTCACCGTTGATCCACACTGTGTCGATGGATATCTTCCATCAGCTGTTGATCGATTTTGATCTGGAAGGTGTGTGCGGCCTGGATGGGGCTTTGTCGCATAAGTCTCCTTCTGTCGCTAACTTTGCATGCATTCTAGGACGATTCCATCTGATCAATGCGATTGTCAATCAGCTGCGATACCCCAATGCGCACACCTATTTTTATTCACGCGTGCTATTGGAGTCGTTTTCGATTGCCAACCAGGAAATCATCAAAGAACAAATTGCTCGTGCGCTGCTCGAACGGCTGATCGCTATCCGACCGCATCCTTGGGGGCTGCTTGTCACGTTCATGGAGCTGATCAGCAATGATCAGTACCAGTTTTGGCGCTATCCGTTTGTGCGTGTGACCACGGAGATACGCGACCGTTTCCTGGTGTTAGCAGAGTCGATGGGAGTACGGGTGGGTGCAAACAACGCAGCCACATGGCCAGACCATTCGGCAGTGCCGGAGACTGAATCGACTGTTGGCGAGCAGCCAAGTGCTTCGACTCCGAACCAAGCGGGGGGACAGATGCGCACGCACTGAGTGTGGATGTGGGTGTGGGTGTGGGTGTGAGCGCGAGCGTGAGATATGAGATGTGGAATGTGTGTTGGTGGTGATTAAATGTGAGGGGAGAGGGAAAGGGAAAAGAGGCCATCTGCTAGTGTTCATGTAATAGTTTCATCGGCATGAAGAAGCTGTGGAGATAGGATTAAAAAAATTGCATGCAACGTACACGTCATACGATAACAAAGAGACGACATGCGCACACGCACGCCGCTCACAAGAACGCCACTATGGCCGACGCGACAGCTGTGCGCCTTTGTGCTCACCCGGTTTCGCTGGTCGTCGCGTTCGATGGGCTGCACGATCGAGTTCTGGTGGTTTGGGACGAGCCCCCAGCCCAAGTAGATTGGGTCTTGCTTCAAACCGCACCGGCTCCAGCAATCTGGTGTACGCGTGTGAGCGGTGGAGGGAGTACGGCACACACTGCAGACGTACCCGTTTTTTCGTTTTCCTATCACCATTCCTTCTGACCAGCCCATGCCACGAAGCAACGCAGCTCCAAATTCCACCACAGGCACGTTTTCGTAATCCTGCAATGTCGATTGTTCTGGGAGTTCAGAGACGTCTCGTTTCAGCGCATGCCGTTCACGGTCTGCCTGTGTTTTTAGGAGCATAGGTTCAGGCGTGGTTGGTAGTGGGATGACGCGTGCATCCACTTCAGCACCCGCGGACTTCTGGTCAGCGGTTTGCGCAGCGGCAGCGGCAGCAGCGTCTATGACCACCACAGAGTTAGCTCAAGCGTGCACACAGAATACCTTTCAGTATCTGCGCAACAATGATCTGTGTTTGCGAATCCACTGCCTCGCCCAAGACAGCAGAAGGGGTAGGCGGTAAAGAGGGATGCAAAGAGGGTGCGTCTAGACGGGGTGCCGATGTTGCAGCCACATGTGTGCCAACGGGAGAGTGTTCGGCAGATGCGCCAGCGCTCATGGCGTCCATTTTCCGTTTTAGCCGACTACGCCAGTCCTGGTCTGTGGGCACAGGGATGATGCGAGGCCCCTTGTCTTCGCGCGGCGTGACACTGGAAGCACGTTGGTGGTGGGGAAGCAGCACACAGCGGGGCATACCATTGCGCCTGGTTGTCGGAAAACCCGATGATGGCTTCACACTGGGCTTCGTCGTCGGAATCGGAGCGTTGGGGCGTGCCTTCGAAGCGGGAAAAGGGGCTTGCGGAAGAGGGCGCGCGTGAAACGGACCGCGCAAGCGTGAAAGAGAAGCCGCCGGGCTTTTTCGTGGACGGCAAGGACATGCGGCGTGGGGCAGCAGCGAGACACCGATGCAGGCCACGTGACGCGCCAACACTCTCAGGCGGTGTGGCTGTGCATTTGTGTGTGCATTTGTGTGTGCGTTTGTGTGTGCGTTTGTGTGTGTATTGACACGACAAATAACCAGATCTGGTTATTTGTGCGTGTGTTGCTGTGCTGCAGAACCAGCGCTGTCGCTGTTCGAGGCTGCTGCTGTGGCAAGCGTGGCTGTGCGGTTGTGCATTGCCTTCTCTTTTTCTGCTTCCCATGCGTCTGTTGTTGACGTTTGCGCTGCTGCAGCTGGTGGCGGTTGCCGCTGCCATGCACCACATAGGCATACCGCCAGCCACACCGCCAGCCACATCGCCAGCCACAGATAACCACCACCACCACCACCACCACCACCGATGTTCCTCCCAACTTCCGTCTGTCGGTGGAAGTGTTTGACAGTGCACGTCCTATATCCTATAGCTTCGTGTTTGTGGCGACATTGGTGCACCACATGAAGCATCTCCTGCTGCCAGAGGTGGTGGTGCTGGTGCAGCGGGTAGATGGCAGTGGCTGGGTGTGGTTCTTGGTTACTCCTCACGC
>QZWT01000381.1:0-12587 GCA_004114315.1 Cochlonema odontosperma
AGGACGAAGCACACGAACGCTATTTGACAAACGCAAAGGGGCGAAACACGAAGCAGACGCGGCCACAAAGTCGAGAGTGACGTATGCTAGACACCATTCATTTATAGAAATTTATTCAATTAGAGAGGGTTGGGAACTTCTGCGAAAGTATGTTTATTTCTCTTGTTTGGGTAAGATAGACAATTGATCGTGGTCCGACAATCGATTGACTGGAGGAAGGGCGGTGAAGTATTTAATATCACACTTCATCTTTGAAGAGGAAAGGGCAAAGGCAGGGGTCCGTCAAGCAAATAGTGTGGTTGCAAGATCCTCTTAGGTCGGCCACAGGCAAAATGCGCAATAATAGTAAACGCGTAGATACGCCTAAACCTGAACAGGTTCATGAAATGTTCATCTCACTAGTGCTCAATAACAGAAGCGTTCTCATTCACCTTCAAACCACACCCTTTCGGAGGAACAACGTTTTCTTTTCTTTCCCTGCACCTGCGCGATGCACCTCGACGATATGAGAATTTCTACTCTGCTGAGGGTCCTTCCCAGCCTGAACCTCTCCCAGCTTTAAGTTCTCGTCTTAAGGTTGAGCGAATTCTCCAGCAGCATTGACGACATCCGTGCAACAAGATGCGCCGAGTTTATGGAAGGGTTTGAATTTCAAGTTGTAGATAGAGGCGAAGAAGGGCTAGTTTAGTTTTCAGGAACGACTCGTGTACCTGGCGAACATGGGGAGCGAAACTAGCTTATCAGAACATTCGTGTCATCTCGTATGTGACGTATCTAAGAGACTACTATTCTCGTATCTTGCCCCTTGCTTCCCGTTAAACAAAGATTGCCTGTCAACTTCAACAGCATAGAACTAATTGAACCACAACAGCTGAGAAGAAAAGAAGCGACCAAGGTGTATTAAGTATGAATGGCATATGATGAACATCTAATTACAGGTCATCTAAGAACTATCAGCCCGCAAAGCAGCAGCAGCCTTACGCGCGCGTCTCACTCGACGATTGAAATAGAACCAGCTCGTCACACCAAAAGCACCCAATACCAATGTCCCTCCCGCCGTCAACGTGACAGGCAAATAAGAGATATCCGGCTTTGTAATATCCAGCAAGAACCCGGCCAACGGTGCACCTGCAAGCATACCAAACCCGGCTGCCGCATACATCAACCCAATTGTTGAAGCCATTTGCATGGTACCAAAGGAATCTGCAACCGCGACTGGGACAAGAGACAAATAACCTCCGCCAAAGAATCCAAAAATGAGTCCGGAGAGGAGGAGCATTCCAAAAGAGCGGGCGATGGTCCAGAGGATGACGATTGCGAGCGCTGTTGCCCAGGAGCAGAAGAGGAGAGCGTAGGAGTTGGGGACGTAGTCGGAGATTACTCCGAGGAGGACTCTTCCGGCGAGGGATGCGCCGCTGGTGAGGCCCAGGATTAGTGCACCCTTCTCTTGTGACAATCCAATAAAGACCGCGTATGCTATTGGTAGTTTGAGGGAGAAGGAGGAACAAGAGGTGTCAGCAAACCATTGGCACATTTTATGTTCAATATAGCATCGGAAATGAATATAAAAGAAGCGAGAACATACTTTGCATATAGTACAGAGGAATAAGGAATCCGATCGAGGCAGCTAATTCAGCAATAGAGAGGGATAAGAACTGGGGGTCCTTGAACACCTTCAATGCCTCGAAGAAGGACTTGTCCTCTGTAATAGAAGCCTCTAGCTTCTCATCCATGTCATCTTCGATTGACTCCTTAGAAGCGTAGTGCTCCTTGCTCTCCGAGATCAACAAACTTGCACCGCCGCTAACATTTCATTTTCGAGCACAAAAAAGTGTTTAAGAAAGGGCGTTAGAAACATGACAATGCAAAGGACAAAAGAAAAAACCCAAAAAAATCGGAATCTGCACCATGTCAGATGCATCTCCTCTCTAACGTGCCATCCACACATCCCTCTTTGACACTTTATAACTTACCAGATAACAAAGCAGATAAAGGCGAGGATCCGGAGAGTCCAGTAGATATCAAAATGCCCAATGAGGGAGTCGGTCAACGGAGCCAGGATCAATCCGCCTGCACCCACACCCGATACTGCAATTCCCGTGGCGAGACCACGCTTTCGAGAAAAGTAGTGAGAAGGTGCTGCGATGGCTGGATAGTATGTCAGCGAGGCGCCGATACCGAACAACACACCCTGTGTCAGGTATAAGTGCCATACCTAGTGAACAAGGGCCAAAGAGCGGTTGCAATGGGAAGAGTTCTTTAGTTCATAGTTGTCTTGTACACAAAATGCACGAAATATATGACAGTGAGCTGTGGACAGATCATTACCTGGGTGGAGAAGGATGCAAGGATGAGCGCAACGGTCATAATAAAAGACCCAGTCATAGCCGTCAACCGGAACCCAAACCGGTCCGCAACAATTCCTGCCAAAAAGCCTGCAAGATAAGTCACCGCAGATCCGACAGAGCCCACAAAAGCAATCGACGACGGGCTCGATTCGGGAAAGATGGTCAGGTAATGGTGCTCAAAGATACCAAAGATGTATTCGGTGGGGGCAAAGACGAACGAGTGAACGAGGAAGGAGCCCAGGACGACTAGCCATGCTTGAAGCCCACCCTCGTGACGAAGTAGGAGCGGGGATCCTTCGGTCATGGATCGGGGCAGGTTTGCGTTGGTTGGTGATGGAGGTGGTTGGTTGACAATGGTTGCGGCTGAGCTGATGTTACCGGCCGTTGGTGATGGAGCGGATGTAGAGGCGGACATTTTGGCTTGATGGATGCCTGTCGGTGCTTGAGTTTCAATATTCATTGTGTGGTATGTATGATTTGCCGCGGGTATATTAATGTGGGCGAAGTTGTTGTCTAGACGAGGAGGGAGGACCTAATGGTAGATCGGTATCGATGAATGGATCGACTGGGTATGTTTTTTTCTTAACTCGGCGAATGCAAGCAAAGTAGAATGGGGATCAAACAAATTAGGGCTTGATCGGGTAAATGATCTACAAAAGAGGATAAGGAAGAATAGAAGAAAAGAAAAGAAAAGAAAAGAAAAGAGAAGAGAAGAGAAGAGAAGGGAGAGAAGAAGAAGAGAAAGGGTTAATATAGGGCAAGAAAGAAAAAAAAAGTCCCCGACAAAACAACAAACAAACCGTCATGAGCCATCATCGTATCTCGCTCGTTTGTGCAATTGAAAGGTAAACAATATCGGGCGGGATAACAACTTCCTCCTTTTTTCTAAAGGAATACCAACAAAACGACCTACGAGCAAGGTTTCTTTTCACTTTGTAAACAAACAAGGAGAAAACAACAAGTGTGGAAAAAAACACAGAATTGCCTTTTAGAGTAAACATCCTTGTGTTCTTCCCCCAGAGTCCCTACCTCTAATCGACCCCATCCCTCCCTCTCTCTCTTCCTTGATCTGCTGTACAACAGCGACGATGATGATCAGACTGACACACTCACTGTCTCTGCACCCTCTTTATTTTTCTGCGCCTCTTTCCTATCGTCTAGGCCGTTCCGTGGAACAGAGAAAAGGGGAGGGTGAAAAGGGTGAGGGTGAGCATAAAAGATAGGGATGCACGGAGAGTCGGGGACGTACAAAATTTCTTTTCTTTCTCCTTCTGTGGATGGGTGGTAAGGAGGGTGGTGGTCCTGCACTCTCTGCACCACTGTACATCTGTCCGGCTTGCCCTCGTCTGCTTCTTCTGCTCCCTGTCCTGTCCGTCCTATCTTGTCGTGTTCTGTACTGGGGTCCTTTACCAACAAACCCTACAAGGTTTATTCTCTTTTCGTGTGGGCAAGGCAATTCGGCGTTTTTAGTTGAAGTATGACTCTTCCTGTTGGTTGCACGAAAAAGTTTATTCTCACACCCACGCTCGTATCTTTTGCTCGTATCAGCTCTTCTATTTTTTCCTTTCCAGTGAGGAATAGGGAGAGGAGGTAGGGAGGGCTTGTTGTCATCTCGAGTCAAAAGGACTCTTTCAGAAACCCACAGAACCTGCATCTTCCTCAGGAAGTCGCGTTGTCCAATGAAACCTAGATAGAAAAATGTCATGTGCCCCCGCAACTCAACTCTCTCCGCTAATTAATATCACCGGTCGGAGAATGGTGCGTCAAGTTCATCCTGTGATTGTTGATCGGTGTTCCTGAGTGTCCCGGCAATGACGGACTCCTGCAATCCGGTAACACCCCTTCACCTAACTATCACCACCACTTCCTGCTGAACCCATTCTGTAAAACCAGTAGTGTTTATTCGCAAAAGAAAAGGCAATTGGGCAAGCTGGAGTCGAACTAACCATTTAAGAAGGGTAGGTAGATCGAACCAATGTGTGCATGAAGCCTTCTTTCTCACTTGAGGTAGTCCGTAGGTCCAGGGCAAAAGATCTCCAGATCATCCGGCTTCATTGGCTTATCCTTGCCATCAGCACTCGAGAACATATTCTATGGCAGCATGAATGTTTGTGAGGGCGGGCGATAACAAACAGAAACCAAACAAAGTAAGTCAAACAATCAGCAGTTGAGAGCCAAACAACGTGAGTTTGCGTCCGTACAAAAGCGAAAACAAAGCAAAACAGAACTTACATTCCACAGTGAGATCGCCATGACTTGATTGGCGCATCTGTTTGGGTGGAAGCTATGGGTCACAAAGGACATAACGAGCATTAACGACCGGAGAAATTTGCTATCATGACCCGCAATCGATAGACGTCCCTAGTCGGAATAATGATTCGCGTTTAACTTACCAGTCCAGTCCACTCATGTAACCTTGGCCATAGGGAGATGAGCCATCCTTGAATTCTGTCAATCCTGGTTGGAACACCACTCCATAGGATGAGCTGTCGCTTTCACTGTTGACCTCCTTCGCAATCCTTCTCATCACGTCATTGTATTTCTCTGCAAGGTCTCCCACCTCTACAAAAAAGATAAAACAATATAGTCAGCGCCAAGACTTGTATCCATGACGACTCGATACAATCAATCCATGCAACGGTGAGAGAGAGAAAGAGAGATAGCTTACTCTTGCGGTTGTCCTCCTCTGAAGAAGCACAAGAGCAGATAGGCACCGGCATCTTGTCAAACAACATCTCACAATACGGATATCCGCGCGAGAGCTCATAGACCAAACTGACGTCAAAGATCCCGACAAGGTTGACAAACGTAGGCCCAATCGAGTCTCTCAGATCAATCAGCGCAGCCTTGAGGGCCACTGCATAGTCTTCAGGATCCGCTACTGCTGGCAAGTTGTCGCCATCGGTACAGGCTGCACAGAGGTTGTTGGCGCCTACAAAGACAGTTGCCAATTTCCATTCGTCCTTGTACTTGCGATAGGGTCCTGCCAGTCCGAATTGCCATTTCAGTCGGTCGATTTGCGATGGGAGCGTTTGGGCAATGGCTCCACTCACCTAATAGATATTGATTGAGTTCATGTAAACAAAAGATTAACGAAGGTGTAAAGAAATAAGAGGAGGAGTGAATCACGAGGGAAGAATAAAAATATCTTGGCAGAGGGTGATGAAGAAGGTGCACCCTAGCCGTTTCATTATCATCATGTGGGAAAAGGGGGGCGTATGCACAAAGGAAAGATAGACCATAATCCCAAATATCATTCTTTTTACTGCTTACAGCTGTGTTCAAACCCTTGCCATGGGCTAATGCATTAGAGTTGGCATGCAAGACAATAGGTCAGTAAGAAAATACAATGATGGTTTGTGATGGCCAATGCAAGCACATGAGAATTGAACCAACTTTTCCCAACAACAACTACGACGATGCACGAAACAGCAGGATGAGAAAGATCAACCATATATGCGCTTACCAAGAGGGAGTGTCACTCCTGACGGACTTCCTTGCAGGCGAGTCCCATATGTCTTCAAAAAGTTAGCCAGCGTGTATTCGTCCTTATCTCCTCCGCCAGAGAACACCTTGCCTCTGAACTCCAAAACCGTGGCAAATGGAGGTCGACCTAGGCATTTATACAAAAATAATAATCAAACATCAGTTCCCATGTCATACCCTATCTGTTTTTGTGCAACAATGCTGACAGTTACACCGACTACATTTTTTTTTTTTTTGGTTTGCCCTCGAACGAGTCTTTACCAGAGATCATGGCAAATCCTGCAGAGATGCTATCTCCAATCGAAATGACCGCTTTGATGTCCTAAGAGCAAAGAAGCACTGGAAATGTGAGAAGTCATTTACAAACAATGTGACCAAGAACGACGATGGTCAGAAAAGAGGCTCTAGTTCGGACATACATGGGCTCGGAGATGCCAGACGTCTTTGGGTCGGACAAGGTCGGCTTCGGTCAAATCGTATGGTTGACAGGTCCATTTTTCAATCTCTGTCGGGCACCTCGAATCGTTTCTGTGTTCTCCAAAGGCATTGTAGACAGCCTGCAACTCGTTTACCCACGGCATCGTGTAGGGTGTCAGGTTTTGCTGTTGCTGCTGTGACTGTGAAGAGTGTGGAGAAGTAGGAGAATGAAAAGGGCCCTGCTGGTTTCGTGGTCGTTGGAATGGGAGTTGTAATGGGAGTGCCAGCCAAGGGGCAAAGCACAGGAGAAGAGTTAAACTTGACGCAAGGGCGTGGGTCTTCATGGTGTTGAGAGTGAGGGCAGGGTGGAGATGAATGGAGAAGGAGAGAAGAAAAATAAAGGTTGGGGTTTGCAATGGGTTCGGTCAAGTGGGCAAAACCTTTTTGTTCCCTTTCCTCACTAGAACCACGTGGTGAGCCTTGGCTTAGTGGCGCAGGTCGAAGTAAGGACAGGACCGCTTTTCGAGTAACGAAATAAAAAAATGAAAGATCTACCTTGCCACCACTGCCATCTCTTCTTGAAGTTGTCCGACAATCCGCCCCATACACCAACACAGCAGGACTCGCCGAACCTGAATCATCAAGATGCCATATAGCCCAAGCCCAGATCGCTCCAACAGCCGTAGAGGTCCCCCTAAGGATTGGGATGCACCCGAGGAAGAAGATGGCGAGATCAGCTACAACAACAACACCAGTAGCCGTCGCAGTGG
Organism: Cochlonema odontosperma; assembly: GCA_004114315.1. Taxonomy (NCBI): domain Eukaryota; kingdom Fungi; phylum Zoopagomycota; class Zoopagomycetes; order Zoopagales; family Cochlonemataceae; genus Cochlonema; species Cochlonema odontosperma. Next base: position 7,022 of record QZWT01000381.1, read on the forward strand.
AGCCTCAGGAGGATACAGGGACTCGCGCTCAGGAGGAGGTGGAGGCGGGCGTGACAGAGATCGGTCAAGAGACAGACGGGATTACAGAGGAGGGGACCGTGGTGGTGAAAGGGGTAGACGGGACGATTATGGTCGTCATGATGCTGGTGGCCGTCGTGATTACAGGGAGCGGGACCGCTCTGACCGGGATCGTGGCGATCGTGATCGTGATGATAGGAGAAAGAGGAGCTCACGCTCCAGATCGCCTTACCGTAAGGAACCATCCTTTCTGTTTTCGTTGTCCTACGCCGGGCTGGTTACTGCGTAGAATGTATATGCCATAACGACTAACAACTAACTCGTTACCTTGGACTTTTAGGTCGCGGCGGAAGATCCAGGTCCAGAAGTCCCCGAGGAGGCAGACGTGGCAAGGATGACAAGGACGACGACAGTGGCGATGACAAAGACAGAAAGAGCAGGAAGGACGACAAAAAGATGGACGAGGACTCTGTTGATGCGACTAAGCCTCTAGAGGAATTGACGCCCGAGGAACAGGAGGCGAGAATGATGGCTATGATGGGCTTTGGAGGTTTTGATTCCACCAAGGTAATCCTCTTACACGGGTGACCCTTATTAATGTTGTTTTCGTTGGTTATTTTAGTATGTCAAGACAAAGGAGCACTGCGATAGTACAGAAAACGATAGAAAGCGTACTCACGTCAGTCTTGTTTCTTGACCTGAAAATAATAGGGCAAGAAGGTTGCGGGAGCAGATGTCAGTGGAGTCGATATCAAGAAGCAGCGAAAGCACCGTCAGTACATGAACAGACGCGGAGGATTTAACAGGTAAATGAGATTCAAATGCAGGCATGCACTATTGTGACACTTTGAGATGCACTGTTTCTTTGAACCACGGCTGACTCTCCATCGTTTACCGTTTAATTATCATTCTTAATTCTCTAGGCCACTCGACTCTTAGCCATAATAAAACGCGTCTCTCTATCATCTCTCAACCAACTGCCAACCACCTCAAATCAATTTTCTCGCACTTTTATTACAATTCTATATGCATCCCAATCCTGTGGGTATTTTTACTTTCCAGGAACGCCCCTGAGAGCTGGTGCCTGGGTGCCAAACAAATTACGCGACTCCAAGAAATCGTCCGAGCTCATGGTATCCAAGTTATGCAACTCCTTGCGGACATAATCCACAAGAATGGCAATCTGAGCTGGGTTTCCACTTGATGTGAACAAGTTTCTGTAAGATATTTGAAAGTGAAGGATATAAATGGTTAGCATGGACATGGCTCATGTCTTTGTCCTGTCTCCTGTTCCTTTGTTTGATATAATATGTTCCTGAAAGAGAGTTATTACCTCCAGAGAGCTGCTGCCATGATAGGATCATCCTTGCACATGCCCTCGTCATAAGCCAAAACTCCTCCGTGGAACTGAGCCAAAAAATCGTGCATGTACGTGCTGATAATTCGTCCCGAAGAGATCTAGTGACATGGAGAACGCGTAGTTGAAAGAGGTTAGTTACTCATTCATGACTAGATACCAGTAAAAGTACTAAACGAAAGCAAATATTTGTGTACCTTGTGGTTGTATCTCATGCGATCCTCAATGTCGTGGAAAAAGTGGTTGACAAGCTGTTGTTGAAAAACCTTTCCGTGATCCTCTGCGCGGATACGGACCATCAACAACCACACATGCAAATGGGTAATCGAGAACCAAGTCTGGAAGTTATCAGGCAATCCGCAAGCTAAGTTTTACGTCAAAGCCATCCAGAAAGTGGGAAATGAAGGCACAGCGTGGTGAGAAATAAGAAGCATAACGGGCACAGGCTTTGAACCGTAGCTGTGCGCAGTTACTGATAGATATGGTGTTTCGTGGCACAGGGGACAAATAGCAAGCGCGTCTCTCTCCCGACCAGAAGAAAGGTAGGTGGTTGTTCCCAAACAATACGTACTGTCAATCCAGAATGACCGCTTATCCTGCAACTGCTGAGCGCAGATCTCATAAAAGTTGTGGGTTGAGCGCATAGCAGTCTGGCTGACGGTGTAGTGTCCTGTCACCTTGGCCAAGCTGCGCAAGAAGCCGCCATAGAATCCACTAGGTGCTGCCTTGGATTCTTCCGATTCTGTGGTATTGGCTGCTGGTGTTGTTGGTGTTGTAGGTGTTGATACTCCTCCTGCCTGCTTTGAGTGTGTCCATGATGTAGCAAACGCCTATTTAGTGGGAGGATGTGTTTGTTAAGCATTATATTTTGGGTCAGAGGAGAAGAGGGCAAGGAGGTCAGGTTGGGATCGACCCCACAATGGAACTTGGACTGGCATGACATAGACGGCCAATAGCCAACCGATCACCCAGCGTGCTGTTCTTAACAAACGTAAACACCATTCTTTAACAAACAGTCTCTTACCCGAGTTGTGTATGTGGAGAGAGGCTTTGAACAAGGTGTTGCTGCCCGGACAATTGTCTATATAATTCCCACAACCAAGGAGTGGAGTGTACAAATAAAGGAAGAAAAAGGCGTGAGTTATTTTAGTTAGGGGCCTGAAGAACGAAGAACGAGCTCTCTGTCAACCCCTGAGTGTGGATAGGAATGTGCTTGTTGTATGTTGGGCGTTCCTGACTTGCGGGCCCTTTTCCTCGTTTCTGTTGAGTTTGGAATGGCGAAACATGGGAGATATGTATTCCAATAACAACTCAATACTGAAAGGAGACATACACGAGCAGACTGAATGCTGGATCGAGCTAGGACAGACGAGGCCATTGTTTGCGAGAGAAAAAAGTAAAGGGTGTGTAGAGGATGGGGGAAAAAGGGGATCTCCATCCGAGAGAAGTGTAAGCTCGGCGTGTTTTGCAAACGACGTGACCTTATCTTTTCGCAGTCCCTTGAAGGGTTAAGGGACATGTAAAGGAGACATTCCGCATGATTTGTAGTTAATAATGTTACGCGACGCCCATTCCTCCTTTCCAACTAACTATTCGCCACTATTCATCGCCAAGGTGGGTCACTGAAACTATCCTCTCTTTCTTTCTTTTTTTAACTCCACCCTTTTCTTCTTTCTTTTTCTTTTTCTTTATACCTTGTACCTAGCTTCTTCCCACTCTATAAGCAAAAAAAAATACTCTCCCTCACTCTTCCCACTCTCCCACATACACTCTCACTCAACAAATGTCAAGCCCCGGAGGAATCGGCAAACCCAAGCCCATCGACAAGAACCACCCCCTCACGAAATCCGACCCAGATCTCAAGCGGATTCTCCACCAGCTTTCCAGCCAGATCCAAAGCGCCTACATCCGCGCCGCCTCCATCGCCGACAGCTCGCCCACCTTTACGCCCGTCTCGTATGCTACCCAGGTGGTCGCTGGAACCAACTACTATGTCAAGTTGAGGGTTACCCAGCATGGTTGGAATGGACAGAATTGTGGTGGTGGTAAGCATGATGGCAAGGAGTATTGCCATATCAAGATCTTTTATCAGCCTTGGACAAATACGACCGAGCTGACTGGTATTTCCGTCCGAAAGACCAAGAACGATCCATTCGAGTATGACATGCCTGCTCCTTAAACGCAGCTGCACCCGGTCAGCTCGCTCAAGCGTCTCTCCTCCCATTCCATAACAACAACGCACGCACGCACACATACATACATTCATACATTCACTCAAGCATGTTGAAATAAACTGACGCAGACATGCAAGCAAACAAACCAACAATGCCCGAAAGTGTATCAAATGAGGAATGGATGGAAGTGCGTTGTTTATCCAAGGAGTTAACTTAGTTGGGGAGGACGAGGGTGCCCTTGGGCGCTGGTGTCCAATCATCATAGTCATTACCAGCAGCCTTGCGCGCCTCGTACTCACGGTCCTCCTTCTCGCATTCCTCTTTGCTCAACACCTTCAAGATCTTTGCAGGGTTTCCTCCGACAATGGTATATGGAGGCACATTCTTGGTCACAACACTTCCTGCTCCGACCGTGACGCCATCTCCAATAGTGACACCGGGGCAAATGATAGCCCCACCTCCAATCCAGACATCATCTCCAATCACAATGGGCATCCCAAACTCGATACCCTTGGACCGAGTCAAAGGGTTAATAGGGTGTGCGGCACAGAAGAGCTGGACGTTGGGCGCAAAGAAGACATTGTTGCCGATCGTGACCTTGCCACAGTCCAGAATCACACAGTTGAAGTTCATGTAGACATTCTCACCCATCGTGATATTGCATCCATAGTCGGTCTGGAAGGGAGGCTCGATCCAGCAGCCCTTTCCGATACGGCCACGGGTCATCGAATGGAGGAGGGCTCGACGCTTAAGAATCCCTTCGGGGGTGGCCTGGGTCGAGTTGTAGACCTGCATCAGTTCACGGACTCGGCGGCGTTCGAGAACCAGGAGCTCGTCGGCGGGGTCGTAGACTTTTGCGTCGAGCATGCGTTGCTTATGGGTGTGGTCCAGGTCGAGACGGACGGGGGAAAAGTTGTATTCGGTCTCAAGCTTGGCGGCGTACTCCTCGACCGACATGTTGGAGGGAGATTCCTCGGCGAGGTTGGTTGTGGGCTTGACGGTGGTGGCGGTGGGGATGACGGTCTCTGCGGTGTTGGTCATGACTGATGTTGATGTGTGATGTATGTGTGTGTGGAGATGAATGAAAGACGAGAGCAATGTATGTGCGTTTGTGAGAATGTAAAAAAGAGGGGATAAAGAGAAGAAAAAGAAAGAAGAAAGTAAAGAAGGGAGAAGGTGGCGAGATAAGAGAAGTGAAGAGAGAGAAAAGCGAGAAAAGGAGAGAAGAGAGAAGGACCTGATCAGTTTGTGTTCCGTCGTGTGAGTGACTGAATGAAATGAAAGAATGAATGGGCGAAGTAGAAAAAAATTTGCTCAATCAAGTGGTCAATTTTGAGTCAATCGGTGAGCGACCAGTCTTCAAGTGACAAAAAAATGTGGGACCTGGCACGGCGAACTGTCAATGACAACCAAGATGTTGTAGTGGGATGATAAGAAGGAGACAATTGAATGATGAGGGTAATTGGATTGAGGTAATTGAACGGTGAGGAAGAAGAGGAGGAAGAGGGAAAAGAAGGTATGGGGATCGGGACGGTTGTAATGGCTGTTGTAATTGTTACTTAGTCAATGACGAGTCCGATGGCGGTAATGGTTGTGATAGTTGTGATCGTTGAGTTGGGCGAAATGAGCTGGCCGATGAGGTTACACAAACAGCACAAAGAGAGCTCAAAATAAGAGAGCGACATTTGCGCAATTGTGCGTTGTAATCCGGATTCATTGAGGATGTGGATGAAGATGGTATATGAGTCGATAACATTTTGCTCAACTTGCCCATGAGGAAAAGAATGCCAAATGCTCGTGGTTCATCGTTCGTGGTTGTCGATGCAAATGAAATGGATAACTAATGGGCTGGGGACACAATAACTAACGGTCTGGGAGTACAAACTAAAAAGAAATGAAAAGTAGCTCTTCAAGAACAACAAATTCATCCAATCCATCCAATCAATAAACAAATATGCATATAAAACGATGGTATGTCTGCATCATATCCCCTCTTGGCAAGAGAAGGGGACGATTC
>QZWT01000382.1:0-12566 GCA_004114315.1 Cochlonema odontosperma
GATGGGTGAGAGAGGGATGTAGGCAGGAACACAGGCAGGGACAAGGCAGGGACATACGCGAAGATCGATGACACGGTGGTTCAACCGCGTGCTCAACTTCACACGACCTGTTCTGCCTTCGGCGCCAGTCTCTTCGTCCTCCTGCTCGTCCTCGTCGTCTTGCTGGATGTCTGGACAAATGGCATCCTCCAGCGAGAATGGCAAACGATCCAACGCTTCGCTTTCCACAAATAGCTGCAGGTGTAAGCAGTGTACTATGCGTGGATGGACAGTCACCTCTTGGATCTGCAGCTCCATTGTTTGCACAGTGCAAGACTTCACTTCCTCCACAGCCTTGACCACCTTGGCATGGACGATGACAATCGACTCTGTTGTGATGCTGTACGGGTGGGTTAGCGCAGGTGCAGCAGTCGTGGCAACAGGATGTACCCTGCAGCAAATTTAACCATCTGTTTGCTAATGGTGTCGGGGGTCACTGAGATGATGGCCTGCATGGTGGTGCTGCCCTGTCTCAAAACAAAAAAGCACAGTTTGGAGCCTAGGGCGTGAGCAGGGCGTGAGCAGGGCGCGCGCCACTCTAGGCTACCTGTTGCACGCGATGTCTGCACGCGTGCTTTCAACCAGATTGTTGTGTCGACGTGTGCGTCATTGAATGCGGAGATATGCTGCCACACACGCTCTAGATTGGCCATGGTGTCGGCAAACAGGCAAATGGAGCAGATGTGGGTGCGGGTGGCTGCGCAGCCGACACGCACCTGTGCGCTGGGCAGACTGGTTGATGGGCAGCTTGCCGTACTTCGACGTGGAGACGTCGATGTCGTTGGCTTCTTTCGCGGCACGCTCTGCCGCCTCCCGCTCCATCCGCTCCTGCTTCTTGCGCTCCTTTTCACGCTCCTTCTCCAGCTTCTTCAGCCCCTTTTTGGAGGGCGCGTCTTTGTCGTCTCTGGGGCGGGTGAGTCGTCGCTGGGCCGGGCTGTCCTACGCTACAGCGGTGATCGTGGAGGCGGGCGGTGGCGCGTCGCTCATGGCGTTGTTTGACAAGCCCACGCAGCCCGCGCCAGCCCACCGCCCTCTGCATCACTCCACCGTCACGTGACCCGTAGGAGGATGCAGGCGGTGCGGTTTCCTGGTGCCGCGGCAAACAGGCCGTGGCTGTGTGCCTCTTCTTCTTCCTTTTCTTCTCTTTCTTCTTCTTCTTCTTCTTCTTCTTCTTCTTCTTCTTCTTCCTCTCCTGCACACGACAAACAGTTTGCCACAGCCTCCATCCACACACCATCCAATGCTCTGTTCAGTTTGCCGTGGTTGCTGCTGTTGCTGTTGCTGTTGTTGTTGCTGTTGCTGCTATTATTGCTCTTGTTACTGTTGTCACTGTTACTGCTCTTGCTCTTGCTGCTCTGCCTTGCACCGTCAAAAGGCTCACTACGCCGCCCACTGCGCAGTCACCAACCCAGTCACACACTGCGAGCGCGTCATTCGCGCAGTGGAGCGTGTCGCCGGTTGCCTTCTGTTTTCAATGAGCCAGCTTACGCACTTGCCGGTGGAAATGATGGCCAGCGTGCTGGTCCATCTCACGCACCACGACGCGGCTGCCGTTGCTCTGGTCAGCCGACACGCATCACACCTGTGCTGACGGGTTGCACCACAGACTTGCAAGCGGATGTATGCGCTGCTGCAGCAAGACTGGGTATGGCATCAGATGTGTCGGTACTGTGCCACCACTCCGCTTTGTCTCACTGTGTAGCTATCGCTTTGGCAGCACTGCACTTAGCGAAAAGGACACCGCACACACGTTCAAAGCACACTACCTCGCTCTCGGTAGGCATACACCAGGCGTGTCGCTCGCCTTCTCCTTCCCCCTTCATGCCCACACACCCTGCATCTAGCCGTGTTGCGAAGATCGGTGCCCAAGGACTTTGCCATTGTACATATGCAACCGCCGTTCTGGGCAATCGAGGAGGAGCGCTGCAGGTACGCTGCGTTCTTGCGGGCGACACTGTAGCAGCCCTGGATTCATGCAATGGTTAGCCCGTACGGCTCCGTAGCAGCACTGCATTCTGTATGCTGGCTAGAGGTGTGCTACCTGTTGCTGCTTCTCAGTCTTTGCTCATCGTGTGTAGTTGCAAGGACACATGCGTGGTGTTCCTCGTGGTCGATACCGGGTGCGTTGGCATCTACGGCTTTCCTCGATGATGTTCAATCTCCACAATCTGACCTTTGGTGTCACCACACTGGCTCGCGTAGGTCACACTACATGCAGGGTCATCATCACCATCCTCATCTGGACATGCTAGGCCCCGCAGCAAAATATCGTGCTGGCAGAGGATGTGCCCGATACACGAGAACTCTCGTTGCTGGCTGGCATGGGCTGGATGACCTATACACAACCCACCACAATCCATATCGATGCGCGAGAATTCTGTGATGTTGTGTTTCGCATCTGGAACCATTCGAATGAATGGAAATCAGGACTGGTAGGTGGTAGGTGATAGGTGATAGGTAGTAGGTGGCAGGCGGCAAGTGGCAAGTGGCATGCGGCAGGCATCCACACAACCTGTCCTCATCCAGTGCTAGTATCTGGATTGGGTGGAACTGATCCCAGAAGACGATCCCCCCAGCCGTGTCCCCGCGCAGTCTGCCATCCCGTTGCTTGAGCGGGCACGCGTAGCGCTTCGAAACGCTTCTTCCAAACTGATCAACATCACTACGCGCGGCAACTTCCAGCCTGATGCCATGTGAGCATGTATCTAGTGCGGCAGCAGTAGACATCACCAATGCCCTTTTGGAGTCAGCTGTGCCCTCCTTGCACACAACCACGTTCCCCAGCACGAAGGGTGGCGTAGCCGGTGTGTCCCTTCAACAGACACTTTATTTCAATTACAGTTTTGCCTTCTTTAGCTGCAGGCAATAGTCGCGCACCTTCAGTCGCTGGATCTTGCCCGTGGGTGTTTTGGGAATCGTCTCAAGAAGCCAGACCCGCTGCGGCACCTTCCAAGCGGCCAGATAGCGTTGTGCCCATTGCACGACAGCGTGCTCCGTGACCGTGCCCACCACTGCAAGCCCTACCGTCTCCCCGTACACCGGGTCCCCAACGCCAAACGCAGTTGCTTCACGCACGCCAGGCATGCCCGCCAGCACTTCGTCAATTTCCGCAGGAGCTATCTTCTCACCGCCGCGGTTGATCATCTCTTTCAGCCGACCAGTAAGCACCACACACCCCTGCTCGTCCAGCCGTCCTTGGTCTCCGGTCCGCAGCCAGTCGCCAGGGAAGAACGATTTCTGGTTGGCGCTGGGATTGTTCAGGTAGCCGTGCATGACATTCGGACCACGAATGCATATCTCGCCTGCTTCTGCTGGATGTCCCGCATCGTCCAAAACGCACAGCTGCACCGGCCCATGCGGATGGCCCACAGTGCCAAGCACAGGACGTGCAAGCGACTGTGAAGTAATTTGGTGTGCTGCCTCGGTCATAGCATATGCCTGCAGCACAGGAGCATGGAATCGCTCCTGTAATTGCTGCTGTGTGGTGGAGGAGAGTGCGGAGCTGCAGGATCGGATAAAGCGTAGTTGTGGAAGAGGCGTGGGCAGTGGGCTTCGTAAGAGTATGGTGTGGATGGTTGGCACTGTGCGGATGGAGGGTGAGCGCATTGTGGTTAGCATGCAGCTGCTACACGAAGCACACTACCAGCAGTGTACCAAGTAACGCTGTGGTCAGCCACATCCTTCCAGAATGTGCGTGCCGAGAACTTGGGAGGACACACGACACAGCCACCCGAGCAGAGCGTGGACAGCACAGCGCCGATCAAACCATGCACATGGAACAACGGCATCACCAACAAAGTACGATCCGCTTGGGACAGCTGGTAGGTGAGAGCGATGGTGCGTGCAGAGGTGGCTAGATTGTGATGAGAGAGCGGCACCGCTAGCACACACACACACACACACCGTTAGCTCAACGCCACGTCTTCAAATAGAAAGCATCAGTGCCACGAAGCTACCTTTGGGGCGACCGGTTGTTCCTGACGTGTGCAGGATCAACGCAACGTCCTTAGCTAGCGGCTCGCGTCGCTGCACCCCCTCTTGCCCTCCATGTATGCCCGCTGTGTCCCACCACACTTCCACCACGTTCATGCCGAGTTGCTGTGCAGCCTTCAGAACACCGCCCTGATACCCCTTCTCCACCACCACGACCGACGGCCGCGTGTCTTCCAGGTAGAAACGGGCTTCTGCCTCCGTGTAGGTCGGGTTCAGCGGCGCAGCCACCAGCCGGTGGTTGACGATCGAAAGGAACAGCAGCAGAAAGAGGTGCGGGGACGGCAGAACCATCACAACACGCGCACCCGGTGGAAGATCGAGCCGCGGCGAAGTGTGTTCGTGCAGCGCAGCATATGTGAGACGCAGCGTTGGCGCAGTGGCAAGAAGTGCCGGCTGGTCGAGTGGCCCGTTGGTCGCGGCGGCAAGCGTGTGCATTGTGTGCGTTGGCGGCGGTGAATGCGCGTTGCCGACAACAGACGGAAACAAAGGAAGACGAAGGAAGCGGCGGCAGACGGCACGCCACACGGAAGGCCCGTTGGATCGTTTGGCGGTGATTTGTCTGTTGCATCACTCCTCTGCGATGCTCGCTGACTTCCCCACACTCACACACCCTGCCGCAACGGCGGGAAAAGGTACACACACACACACACACGCGCGCGTCTTCCACTCCGCGCTGCTGTGAACAACATGGACGCTGTGTGTGCTGCTGCCAAGCGGAGTCTCGAAATGACGGCACACTGCATCAACACGCTTCCTTCGCCCGACTGCTATGGAATGGCGTCTGCGCGTTTGCAGGGATCCTCTATCGGCAAGCACTGTCGACACGTATTTGACCACTTTAGCGCACTGCTTGCTGCCACCGACCCTATATGCTATGATCGGCGCGTCAGAAACGTAAGGCGTCTCGCTGCTTTCTTCATACCGCTCTATCTACTGCGTGCTAGACCGCTGTGGAAACCGTGCCGGATACAGCGGTCCAGGAGATCGTAAGACTATGCCAGCTGCTAGACGACGCAGTGAGCCAGGACGCTGACACGTCTGTCACTATCGCGTGCATGGTGAACAAAGATGCGCAGGAGGAAGTGTGTATGCGCTCGACGCTATGCCGCGAACTCTGGTTCTGTGTCCACCACGCTGGTAAGCGATGACTCACTGCTTCCCTGTGTCACACGCAACGGCCCCCGCAGTGCACCACCATGCCATGATCCGATGGATCTGCGAAGAGCATGGCTGGCTAGTGGATGCGGATTTCGGAATCGCTCCTTCCACGCGAAGGAAACGTGCGCCATCGCTCCCACAGAGCTGATCGCAAGTATTGTTTGGGTCGTTGTGTGTTTCCTTGATGGCAATCTGTTTCTCTCGGTTGCATGTCTTTGTGTGTATCCATAAACGAGGGGTGTTTCAGCAAGTGGCATGTTGTCCACGCCACATCTGGCCCGTGGGCGTGCATCTGCACACCTTTTTTGCCCAGCACACGATGAGCGATGGTGAGACAAAACATTCCCCAGACCGCGTGTCGGAAGGTGCACTTCGCTCCAAAGCCTGCACCGCTCATCTCGTGTGCAGATGAGGCGGATATTGGTCCAATGCCGGTCATGGAAGTAGAGCAGCCGCGGAAGCGAAAGAAGGGTAGGATGCACCAGCAGGCAACCCTCATCCTCATCCTCTCGCCCTTAGTGCTTGCGCACGAGCACCTGTACCTGAACCACCTTCCCTCTACCGAGATGTACGAGCGCAGTTATATGCATCGCGACGCGTTGACCACTGTGGTGGTGTCCAAGTGGGTGGCATGCCTTTCCGTGGCGCGCGCTAACAATCCAGAAAGAATTTCGTGATGACCACGTCCATGGACGGGCATCTTAAGTTCTGGAAGAAGACCGAAAAAGGAATCGAGTTTGTAAAACACTTTCGTGCCCATCTGGGTAGGTGTTCGTTGTCTCCTTCCTTCCTTCCTTTTCGCGAGGGAGAGGGAGCGGCTCCTGACACTGACACCTGCCGTGAAGGATCCATTCACACCACGAGCTTATCTTGCGACGGGCTTATCTACGCGACAACTTCGAGTGACAAAACGCTGAAAGTGTATGACGTAGAGAACTTCGGTATGTGCATGCAATGGCTTGTCACTCACGCTATGCATGCGATGTCGCAGATATGATCAACATCATTAAGCTTCAGTACACGGCAAGCACAATCTGCTGGGTGCATCGGCGTGGACAAGCACAAGCGTTGATTGCGTGTGCCGACAAGGACTCGTCGCTCATCCGTATCTACGATGGTCGCGGCGACGGCAAGCCGTTGCTGGAGGTAGACACGGTGCATCACCATCCAGTCATTGCTATGAAGGTATGTGTGTGCCTGCGACACGGAAGTGAATACCTCCGCAGTACAACTCGAAGTACCATTGCATCGTGTCGGCTGACGCCTCGGGGATGCTTGAATACTGGTCGCCCGAGCAGCCGTTCCATATCTCACCGTCTGTGGAGTTTACAATTAAATCCGAGACAGATCTGTATGAATTCAAAAAGGTAGGATGGGAGATGTGCGCCAGCAGTAGTTACGCATGACTGTGTGTGTAGTCCAAGTCGTTTCCCACCTCCATTGCACTTTCGGATGACGACGAATTCTTCTGCACAATGGGCATGTCCGATCGGCAAGTGCGCGTGTTTCGATTTGCGACTGGCAAAATGACGCGAAAGTACGACGAGTCGCTGAAAGTGGCCACGGAAATGCAGCAGGTAGACGCGGCTTCCAACCCACACGTGCTCACGCAATCCGCGGCTTTGATTAGGCGGGCACGGCAGTCCATATACTAGACGACATGGAGTTCGGAAGGCGACTTGCGACAGAACGGGATTTGGAGCTGAGCTCGGTGTCTAGCTTCGAAAATGCTGGTGTGTGATCTCAGGGTGGGAGCAAGCACCGACACTGATCTGCATCCAGTGTTTGACGAAAGCGGTCATTTCCTTATTTATCCCGCGTTTCTTGGAGTGAAGGGTATGCGCGAGTATGTGTGTTCCATTGCTAAATAGTATGTGGTAGTGGTAAACTTGGTGACCAACCATGTGATACGCGTGATCGGAAAGGGCGAAACATTGAGGGTACTTGCGTTGGCACTGTACCAAGGTGTGCCGAAAAAGAAGATGGCCACGTCACTGGTACAGCATTGTCTTTACCGCGGATATGGCGATGGCGATGGCGATGGCGATGCCGATGCTGATGAACGGGTGGCGATGAATAGGCGCATGCGGTATCGGAGAACCCCAGCGTGTTGGAAAGCGAAATCCCAGACCCCACGCTGTTCTGCACCGCGTACAAGCAGCAGCGGTTCTACATGTTCACCACTCGAGAACCCGACTCGTAGCTGTCCGCTCTTCAGTCCGTCATAACGTTTCTAGGGAAATGACAGAAGACCAGCAGCAGAACGGCGGATCTGGCGACCGAGATGTGTTTAATGAGCGGCCGACTCGCGAGGAGATGTCAGTGGCGATGCCGAATGCAGGAGCTGGCAGTGCTGGCAGAAACGCAACCACCGCGTTCATCCGCACAACCGCCGGCGACATTCAGCTGCTCCTGTACCCAGACCGAGCGCCAAAGGCTGTGGAGAACTTTATTACACACGCACGCACCGGCTACTACAACGATCACATTTTCCACCGCGTGATTCGATCATTTATGGTGCAAACTGGTGATCCGTTTGGTGAGTCGTCTTTCGCACTGCGCTTTCCCATCTTTACTGCTCGCAAGCAATGCTAACAGCAATGGGTGTGTGTGCGTGTGCGTATGCGTGTGCGTGTATGCGGTCGAATGTGTATGCTCTGTGTAGGAGACGGGACTGGCGGTGAGTCGATCTGGGGGAAGGACTTTGCAGATGAAATCCACTCGGATCTGAAGCACGACAAACCCTACTGCTTGAGCATGGCGAATGCAGGTCCCAACACCAATGGCTCGCAATTCTTCATCACGACGGTCACAGCGGTAGGCGTCGTCGCGGGCGACACGCTGTGTGTTTCTGATGCTTGTGGGGTGGGCAATGCGACAGCCTTGGCTAGATGGCAAGCACACGATTTTTGGCCGTGCTGTCGCGGGATTCGACGTGGTCCACAACATCGAGAACACAAGGACAGACAAGCTGGACAAACCACTGACGGACGTCAAAATCATCAATATTGATGTGCGCTCATAAACCTTTTCTTATGAAAAAGCGGGCGAAGGAAACAAGACAACGGATAGTGTGTAGAAGATGCTGCTGTGTCTTAGTACATAAGCAGACGCCTGTGCGGTAGTGTTGTGTCGTGTTGCGTTGTGTCGTGTCGTGTCGTGTCGCATCACTGTTATCGATTGAAAATGTAACATGGAAAACCATTGCGCTCCAAGTCTCGCAGAAGAGTGGACGGAGGTGCGCGCCTTGCAATGGCTATCTCGTCGAAATCCTTTCCTCCATCCAAAAGCCTGTCATGCAGGAAGAGAGCAGCGTTAATGCACCACTCTCACACCCGCAGTGGTTTACTTTGCCGTGGAGTGGCGTGGCAATGTCTTGTGCCGGTATTCCGCGGGGATGTACGGATAGTGTCGCAAGCGACGCAGCAGTCCATTCGCTGTTCCAAACACGACCATACGCCTAGCAGTGGCATAAGTTGTTGTTGCTGTTGCCGTCGATGGCGACGGTAGAAGCGCGTCACCGGGTATCGATAGAGGGGAGGAAAGCGGAGATGTCTGGTCGGTCTAGCCATGCAACCACAGTAAGACCAGGCTGGAACGCACAGTACAGCTGCAGCAGCATGCGTGCAGACACCCGTGGCTGACCTGGATGCGTTGACACAGGCAGGCATGAGCAGCGATTGTGCGGCACACGACGTGTCAACCTGGGATGGAGATGAAGGTAATACACGCCTGCTGCAGATCCAAGTCGTCGGCCAGTCGACGCACTTCCGGCGTGACTGCATAGACATTGCCGAACTATCCAGGCGTAGTCGCGAGAGATGTGAGCAATAGCAATAGGCGTGGGACATACCTCGAAGATGTCCACCATCTTGGCACAGTTGTAATAGATGAGGTGTTGCACGGCGTCTTTCACAAGATCGATATCTACATTCGCCAGCTGGGAGATCTTTCGGATACACCGCACACCATCTACCCATTCCAGCACCTAGATACGTACACACACACACAGACACAGACACATGACATGAGTGATGAAGAGGGGAGGGTTGAAAACGTCGACACCTTCGCTATAGCGAGATCGCAGTCGATATCGGCAAGCCGTGTAGGGTGCACCACCATGACCGGCACATGATAGCTGTGCACGCGGTGGGCACTGGTGTAGTCGGGCGGCGGGTCACGCACCGGGAACAGCTTCAAATTCAAACTAGTCATTGTCGCTGCGGTTCCAGCAGGCAGTGAGTAAGTGAACGAGCGGGCGTGGTAGCGGAGGAGGAAAACACCTACACAACGGGACCCGGCATTCATAGTGCAGGTTTAGGTCTTCGAACAGCTGTTCAATCGCCACTTTGATGCCTCCACCACACGGCTGACTCAGCCATGAGCACGCCACTTCCAGTCCACGCAGCACCAGAGCGGTTTTGCGGACCACCGGCAGCCAGCATCGCATGTCAGCGTCGGCAGAAAACACCCAGCACAGGTTGAAGGCGAAGTCGTTGCGACTGTACTTGCGCTCGTCGGTGATGACGATGGGATAGGTGAGCACCGCGTGTGGACGTGGACGGAAGGAGAGGTGGTGGGCGGTGAAGGGACGACGGGCAAGCACAAACCGATCGAGGACATGCTGCAGCGTAGGAAGGAGGGCGGCAGGCGTTGGGCTTGCAGGAACATGGTGCTGAATGACAGGCCCTAGTACGGGATGGAACTCGGCGTAGAAAAGCGCGAGCAGCGGAGGAAAGTTGGGCTGCAGTGCGAACGACTGCGCGTTAACGAGATGCATGTGATCGAGGAGGAGGAGAAGAAGTCACTTGCGCGCGTGCCACCACGATGAAGAACGGAGATGCGTATACAATGCATGTCTTGGCAATGGCCAGGAAACAAGTATGTTCATTGCGCTGGCAGAGGTTACATCGTGTGCTAAGTGTCGGCAGCAATGAATGCTTCCAGTTGCTGTTGGGTGTTCCATGTCTCCAGCTGCTCCAAGAGCAGATGCAGTTTTTCACCGGACATCACACGCTCGAGATTGTGGAGTGTGTAGTTGATACGGTGGTCGGTGACTCTGTTCTGCAAAGGGCGGTGGGCATAGGCATGGGTGTGGGCGTAGGCATCAACACAATACCTGGGCGTAGTTGTAAGTGCGAATCTTCTCTTCGCGTCCACCCGTGCCAATCTAGTGGGTGAGTGAGTGGGTGAGCGGATGAAGGATGAGGGGTGGCTACCTGTTGTTTGCGCAGATGCGAACGTTCTTTGATGCTTTTTTCTATTTCCAAAGCATGCAGGCGTTCACGCAGCATCTTTAGTCCTTTAGCCTTGTTCTAGAGGGGTGTGTGAGAGAGAGGGGTGACAGTGATGACGGTGATGACGGTGATGACGATGATGAAGGCACCTTGTGCTGCGACCGTTCGTCCTGCATACACACGACCAGCCCAGAGGGAATGTGGGTGATGCGAACAGCACTCTCGGTAGTGTTGACATGCTGGCCACCAGCACCACTGGCACGGTAGACATCGATTCTCAGATCCCGATCGAGCAGCTGGGTGTCGGTGTGTGTGACGCAGGGAAGGATGGAGACAGAAACGGTGGAGGTGTGTATGCGGTTGTGCTGTTCCGTGGCAGGCACGCGTTGTACACGATGCACGCCTGACTCGTGCTGCAGGATGTCGAACACGCGATGTCCCGAGATGGAGACGGTGGTGGACTGTGCGTGGATGGGAGGGTGAGCGAGGGGGGAGCGGAAACGCGTACCTTCGCGTCTACCGAGCTGGATGGTTTGAATGTCCAGCGTTGCAGTTGTGCGTATCTATGCGCGGGTGAGCTGCAACACCGGCGAAGACAAGCACCTTGCATACATAGCAATCAGATCGGCGATGAAGAGGGATGCTTCGTCACCGCCTGTGCCAGCACGCACTTCCAAGACCGTGTCACCGTCGGAAGGCGTGTCAGGGGGAAGGATGGCGGCGATGGTGTTGGTGGCGTGGAGGGAGAGGGCGTCGTGGAGCCGCTCGGACTCTTCGGCAACCAGCTCATCGAGGGAGGGATCATTTGCCAGCTGTGTGAGCTGCTGCAGCTGGACCTGTGCGTCGAGGTAAAGGGCGTAGTGGTGCGTGATGGCGCGGTGGTGGGGCGTGAGGGTGGTGCGGTGGCGCAGCAGCAGATCTAGTTTGTGTTTGAGCGGCTCACTGAGCAGACGTGTATGGGACGTGTGGGTGGCGGCGGAGAAGAGGCGGCGCGTGGGCTGAGCGAGCTGGTTGAAGCACAACATCGCATGGCGGAGAGCGGAGCAGCGCAGCAGCGCAGCGTCGAGGCCACCGACGACACCCAGCCGATGCTGCAAAGTATTCCACGTTGCACAAAGAAGAGAGAGAGAGCATTGGTGTTGCCATTGCTATTGCTATTGAAGTGGAGATGGAGGTGGAAGTGGAAAGGGAGAGAGAGCTGCAGCAGAGGATATCGCCCTTGCATAGACAACAACAATGCCAACATCTTTAGCACCGCCACGCCATCTTAAACACCGCCACACCAACATCAACACCGCCGCCGCTTTGTTCTCCACAACAACAACGCGGTTGAGCAAACGAGGGCATCGGCTGCCAACACTCGCTCCATACTCGCCCCGCCTCCAAAAAACACAGTCTCCCCACATGACGATGGTGGAAGGCGCAGTGGCCGCATTGGCGCTTGTTTCTGCGAGCGACGACGATGTGCCGCTTGTCGGCGACACCGCAGCAGGCGCAAAGAAGAAGAAGAAGAGAAGAAAGAAGCGTGCTGGTGTCCAGCAAACCATCCCGCCCACCATCCCCATCACCACGCTGTACCCTGCCGGCGACTACCCGCACGGAGAGCTGTGCGACTATCCATCCGAGTACGTGTCCGTGTCGCGCACCACGCCTCACCCCGCCACCGCCTGCCAGCAATGCGTTCCGCACCACCAGCGAGGAAAAGCGTGCCTTGGACCAGCTGCACGAGACAGACTACGCTGACCTGCGGCGTGCTGCCGAAGTCCATCGACAGGTGCGGGCACATGCACGGCGATCCATCAAACCTGGCATGACCATGATTGAAATCTGCGACTTGATTGAGAATGGCACGCGTACCTTATTGCCTGCAAACGGACTTCACGCCGGTGCGTCTATGCTTTGAGAGAGAGAGAGAGAGCGTGTGTGTGTGTATGCGAGTGTGATCATCATGACTTACATGTGCGGTGGGATGGACGGGTGGCAGGCATTGCATTTCCTACCGGATGCTCATTGAACCATGTGGCTGCGCATTACACGCCCAACCCCGGGGACAAGACGGTGCTCGCTGCCACGGACATCTGCAAGATCGACATTGGCATACACGTCAACGGACGTATCATCGACTCTGCCTTTACTCTG
>QZWT01000383.1:0-12556 GCA_004114315.1 Cochlonema odontosperma
TGACCCCACCTGCCATATCCACGTAACGCTTGCCAACCACTCTCCGCTTTGCACCTCGCTAACCATCCAGACACGTGGAGGTACAGGTTTTCGCGGATAAGCTTGGTGATGCCGTCTATCTGCACGAACGTGACTGCAGCGTACAGCGGCGGCACCAGAAGATCCTGGAGGAAGCGCCTGCCGTACGTACCACCCACGACACCCACACCGCCCTCATTCCAGTGTAGCCCGCCCTTTCCCAGGCACTACGTACCGATCTGGGGCAGAAGGCTGTGGCGGCTGCAAAAGCTGTTAACTACGTGGGCGCCGGCACTGTTGAATTCATCTTGGACACTTTGACCCAGAAATTCTATTTCATGGAAATGAACACACGCTTGCAAGTAGAGCACCCTGTCACTGAAATGATTACCGGCACAGATCTGGTGCACTGGCAGCTGGAGGTAGCTGCTGGCAATCCATTGCCATTGCGCCAGTCCGAGATTCCGTGTAATGGACACGCGTTCGAGGCGCGCATCTATGCCGAGAACCCGGCTAAGTCATCGCTGCGTCATTGCGATGTTGCTCACTACCGCACAGCCAGTTCATGCCAGATGTCGGCTTACTCGTGCATCATCGCCCGCCACTCACGCCTGCCGACAACTCCATTCGTGTGGAGACCGGTGTGCGCCAGGGCGACCAGGTGTCCGTCCACTACGACCCCATGATTTCCAAGCTGGTGGTTCATGCACGCGACCGCAATGAAGCATTGCGTGTGATGCACAAAGCCTTGTCAAATTACGAGATTGCCGGTCCTGAAACAAACGTGGAGTTCCTCAAACGCTTGGTGATACATCCCGCCTTTATTGCCTCCGAGCTGGACACGGGCTTTATCCAGGTACGCGACGGCCGCATTCAGTCCCAAAGCTGAAGCAGTGGAGGTAGAAACACAGTGCCGACCTGCTACCAGTGGCCAAGCCCGCGCCTGCTGCTACTGCTGCGCTCGCTGCGCTGGGTGTAGTGCTACGTGACCGACAGGCGCAGGTGGCCGCCGCCACCACCACCACTGGTACACGCCATCCCCCAGCGCTGCTTCACGCACTGACGTACGAGATCCCCACTCGCCTTGGTCACAGGCCAGTGGATGGCAGTCTAATCTGCGCACCACCACCACTGTCGCCCTGACAGACGGCGACCTGGGCACAGCCACCGTCACTATCACCTACCTGCAGAACGACGCATTTAATATCGAAGTGTGCGACGCAGCAGGGCAACCACACACATTCACGCACTGCAAAGCCACACTGGCAGACGATCTGCGCACGCTGCTATTCGATCTGGACGGACGTCACGACGAGGCAAGTGTGGTTGTCTCGGACCACACACAAAAGCTGTACGTGTTCAACCAGGTCGGTCTACCCACGCGTCTACCCACGCGTCTACCCTACGCTGTTTCCCTCTGATAGCCATGGGTGGATGTAGGGCACGAAAGTGACATTTGGCATGCCACAGCCGGCCTATGTGTCCGCGTCGGCCGGTGGATCTGCAGCAGCCAGCAGTGTGCGCACCCCCATGCCATGCAAGATCTCTTCGGTGCTGGTGACTGCCGGCCAGCGTGTGAGCAAAGGCGACACCTTGATTGTGCTGGAAGCAATGAAGATGGAACACGCGATCAAATCTCCACAGGACGGCACAATAGAACGCGTGGTCTATGCGGAAGGCGAGCTAGTCCCGGAAGGCAAAGCCCTCATCATTTTTGCCGACACGCTCGACACATAAACCGATGAGCGCGTACGCTTGCATTTTCCATATGGGAACGGGCAGCTGTTGTGATGGTTCTTCATTCAGCCGTTTTTAGCCATGCCTGCGTGTATTTGGCATGCTGCGTGCATTCAACGCGTCTGGATGTAGCGGCGGTTCATGCGTTCTTCATAGTCAGACATATCAGTCTTTGCTGGCTGGTTGGTTGGCTAGTTGGCTGGCTAGTTGGTTGGCTGGTTGGTTGGCTGGTTGGTTGGCTGACTGACTGGCTGAAGTGGAGGCGGTGGATGACTCGTCGTTTGTTCGCTCATCCTTCCGCCCGCTTCGTTGGCTTTCTCATCGACGTGTGACACGCACTCACACTCGCACGTCTTCCGATGGTGCATCGACACACGAACAAAGGCGTGGTGGCGGTGGTGGGTGGCGGGCCGGTTGGCGCGCTTGCAGCCATCCATTTGGCACAGCGCGGTTGGCGTGTCAACGTGTACGAGCAACGGCCAGGTAAAGCGCGCACAGCAACCAGGATCCCGTCGTGTCGCTGGCTCTCACACTCGTTAGATGTAAGGAGCAAAGAGCACCACGACGCTGCCGGTGGACGCTCCATCAACCTTGCATTATCTGAGCGCGGCCTGCAAGCGTTGCGGAGCACTGGGCTGTCGCTAGCAGACGAGATGCTGGCAACAGCCGTGCCAATGCGCGGTCGCATGATCCATCAGACAAACGGACGTCTCGTCGGCCAGCCCTACGATGTTCATGGAAACGTAGGACGCCTACGTCTCATCGCCGCTTTCTCACACTGGCTCATTAGTGCATCCACTCCGTAGACCGTGCACGTTTGAATCTTATGCTTCTAAACCAACTGTCGACGATGAGCCAAGTGACGCTGCACTTCGAGCACTGTCTGCGCCGATGCGACTTGAACGCAGGGTCGCTTCACTTCGAAGTGGGCGCGGAAAAGCGCGCGATCCAAGTGCGTGCGGATTGGATTGTGGGTGCAGACGGTGCATTTTCAGCTGTCCGTGGTGCTCTTAACCGTACAATCGAGTCAGTGCGATGTGTACTGCGTGCAGCGTGCTCATGCGTATGTAGCCTGAATTTCCAGCAAGAGTATATCGTGCACAAATACTGCGAGCTGACCATTCCACCACTGACTTCTACGGGCGAACATGCTGACACTGCTACTGACACTGCCGCATTTGCAATGGATCCCGGCTACCTCCACATCTGGCCTCGTGTCTCGTTCATGCTCATTGCTCTGCCGAATGACGTAGGCACTCGCTCTTCCCTGTCACGCTGACGGCCAACGCTGCGGACGGCGCTGCTAGGACAAATCGTTCACGTGCACGTTGTTTATGCCGTCGAAGGAATTTGACGCGATCGCGTCGGACCACGATTTGGATGTGTTTTTCGACAAGCACTTTCCAGACGCGGTGGCGTTGATCGGCAGAGAGCGTTTGCACAGGGCATACGCCTCCAATCCCAAATCATCGTTGGTTTCCATTAAGGTAACGCGCCGGTGTGCACATGCGCATACGCAGAGACGTCAGCGTGAACACCACGTTTTGTAGTGTCATCCGTATCACTACAAGGACAAGTGCTTGATTCTGGGAGACGCGGCACACGCGATGGTCCCGTTCTTTGGACAAGGGCTTAATTGCGGCTTCCAGGATGTCTCTGTGCTTGCGCATCTGCTCGACACGCAGCCGGACTTGACATCTGCTCTGGCGGCTTACACCGCGCAGCGCTATCCGGACGCAGAAGCGATCTGCGATCTGGCAATGTACAACTACACAGACATGTGCCGCAACACGGTGTCAGCGATAGAGCTGAGCCTGAAAGCGGTGGAGTCGGTGCTTTACCGCTGCAGACTGATGAACGTGATCCCGCTGTACACGATGGTGAGTTTCACGACGCTGCGGTACAGCGACATCAAACGTCGATGGACGCGCCAACGCCGTGTGATTATCGGGACCGTTGTGGGGCTGGCGATTTTGGCATGTGTAGGGACAGGCGCAAGCATCTGGCGCTGGCGAGTGTCCTCGATGAGAGCGGCGACCAGGCAGGTGACAATCACGGTGGAGATCCCGCGCAAGATGGACTGGTCGTGGATGGACCAGACGAAGGAGATTGTAAAAAGAACGGCACGCAGCACGGGGCTAGACAGCGCGGTGGTGTCCGCGTGCGAGTGGCTGAAGCATGCATGGGAGTTGTGCTAAGGACACAAGAGAGGGAATATAGCTTAAATCATGTTTCTCATTGGCCAGTACACGGCAGGGTCGATTTCCTGGGCATCTGGCGACACACGCCATGTGTAGCCAGTGCCGGGCACGGGAGGCAGTCGTTGCACATCGTAGAGCGGCTGAACGGCTGCGTTGGCAACGAGCACGGCAGCGAGTGTGGGCGCGTCTTTGCTCACAGCCACCTCGGTGTTCTCAGCGTCGCTGCAGCGAGAGGTCAGCGGGGTGCAAAGCGGAGAGTGGTTGGCAAGCGTTACGTGGATATGGCAGGTGGGGTCAAACGCTTGGCCAGATCCTCTTGCCGACACACGACGGTCTGGGGATAGTTGCGGCGTGTGTCGCGCGTGAAATAGTAGTTCTTCGCAATGTCGGATACAGCAGTGACAGGCGGCCGGTACTCCGGTTGATCCCTGTCAGTGAGGAGATGAGCGGCGTGAGATGGCGAGAACACGTACGCAGGCGAGGGATGGCGATAGCCGTGCTGCGTCATCGACTCCTCCCACGTCGGATTCTATAAGCAGGCGTGAAACTCCGGTTCCTTCGCCTTCGCCTTCGCCCTCGCCTCCGCACTCGCACTCACCACAACCAACGCGTCTTTCAAGCGCTTCCACAGTCGCAGCGACATAGCCAACCACTTGTGACTGCCGTTCTCTCGTCTCCTCCGCCATGTCGCTCAGCGCGGGCGAGCGCAACACCGCCGCCCGCCAGCCCCCGCCTGATTCATGTAAAAAGTCGCTGGTGTTCGTAGCGACGGTTAACAGCAACCACTTGTACAGCATCGAGCACATGGATTGCCGCCGCCTCTGCTGCCACCAGCGGGATTCTCATTGGGTATCCGGTAATTCACGCGTGGCGGGCGTGGTACTTGCTATTGACGTGATGACACGTGTGTGGTGGTGTGTGGCGGCTGGTGTATGGGTGTGCAGTTCGATTCGATTAAGACGCGTATGCAGACACGACCATACAACTCAGTGATAGACTGTATGCAGAAGACCTATTCCGTAGAAGGCGTGCGGGGATTCTACAGAGGTAGGGTCGCTGCCCCAGTTCCCATGCACAACCTGCTGTCCCGCCCCAGGCATCGTTCCACCACTCATGACCGTGTCGTTCATGCGTTCTGCCGCATTCACTATTTACGAGTCGGTCAAGCAAAGTCTGATATCCTCGCTTCCTGCGCGAGCATTCAACCACACGCCTCATAATGCCTCTACCGTCTATCTGCCCACCTACTCAGCAGTGTGTGCCCTTGCTGGTCTAGTGAGCGGTGCTTCCATTGGGCTTCTGAGTGCGCCGTTGGATCTTGTCAAAGTACAGATGCAGCTAGAGCGCACTCACTCCTCCTCCCCCTGCGCCACCTCCGCCACCATCACCTCCTCAGCAACCCCTGGTTATTGCAAGCGATCCTCCAGCTGCAGTATGGCTAGGCAGATCATACGCGTGCGCGGGCTCTCCGGTCTGTACTACGGATGGCATGTACACCTAGGTAGGGTGCTCCCGCCCGTGCTCTGCCTGCATCCTTTCCATTTCATGCTCCTAGCGCGTGAGCTTATCGGCACCTCCGTCTACTTCTCCAGCTACGAGACCTGCAAACGACTGTTCCAGCGGATGACCCCTGATCGACCTGCCAATCCCCTCGCCCACCTCCTAGCTGGCGGCTGTTGTGGCGTGCTCTGTTGGTTGACCATGTTCCCGGTGGATCTGGTCAAGTCTATTCTGCAGAAGCGTGTGCTGCTCCAGCCGCTCAAGCCGCTCAATCGCACTGCTCTGGAAGTCGCACGACGCATTTGGCGACGCGATGGTCTGCGTGGATTCTATTCTGGCGTTCAAGTTACTTTGATCCGTGCCTTTCCCATTCATGCTCTGAACTTTGTTGTGTACGAACAGGTGTTGTCCTATTTGCGACAACACGAATCAGTTATCCTTTGATCACCGGGTGTTTGTTTTGTCTGTCCGTGCATGTGTCTGTTTGGCAACACCGCGTTGAGCATATGGGTGACCGATGCACAACCACACCGTGCATATCACTCATCGCATACCCCGACCGCCCACACCACTCACTAAGCGATGCACTAGCACTCTGTAAGCCCATTGTCCTTCTGGCGTGTGCATGTGTGCGTGTGCATGCATGCAGCTCACTGCCAACACATCCTCTTGCAAGCGATAGTTCATCCGTTGGTGCGCGTCACGTTGACGCTCATGTTGGAGCCAGAGCAGCCGCAGCTCGCCACTCCGCCCGTTGCTCCACCCGTTGCTCCACCCGCTACTCCACCCGTTGTTCCGACTGCCACCACTCAGGCATTGCTGCACGATCTGCTCACCGAGATCCGCGCTATTGGAGAATGTAGTTTGGTGCGGTGGGCGTTGGTGTTGCTCATTCCTGTCAGTCACTGACGAGCATCTGTGGGTGCTGCACTGCTTGTTTGGGAAAACGCTGACTGGAGCACTGGAGATCATCGACCACCAGGGCGGTACGCGTCCTTTCTTCCCTGCGCATGCACGCCTCACACGCTGGCAGTTGTGAAAGTGGTGTGTCCCGCCGGTAGAGTGTTTTACGAGGTGGGACATCAGTGTTCGCACTAGTGCTGATGTGTGTTCACGCTTCTACTTCTCCTTCTGCTCTAGGTGTCTGGACATGTGCAGTCCACCTATCGATGCTGGATGGATGCGAATGCATGCAGTTGTCTTTCGTTTATGCATGCATGTACGTGAGCATGTTCGGCGCAGCGCGTCCTGCAGCAGCAACCACTGATTGTGCTGCCACACCTAGCTGTTCTTACACAGCATACGCTGCTGGTGCGTGTGCCTTCCTTTGCTCTTGCTCACAACTATACGCAGTGCAAACATCTGCTGGCAGTATGGCTGGCACAGGCATTGCATGTTTCCGTCGTGTGTGCTGTTGACGACGAAGCGTGGTTTGAACGTGCCTATTAAACTGGCAATGCATCTTACACACTTTGCCACAGCGACAGTAGCAGTGGTGGCAATAGTAGTGGCGGCAATAATAATGGTGGCAACAGTAGTGGCGACAACAACAGCAATAGTAGTGGCAACAGACAGCCTTGTTGCCATCCATGTTTGTTCGTTCTTCATTCAGCCAGCACCCGCCCCCACACTCTCCCACTGCTGCCATGAGTGACGGCCACCGCGCACGCCACCGCCCCGCACGTTCCGTCTCCTCCATCACCTACCTTCTCGACGAGCATCCCCAAAGCTCCCTTGCCGTACACAAACCATGTTCTAAAGACGCTTCTCCCCTGTCTTGCAGCATCAACCTTGCAAACACTATCTTGGGATCTGGGATGCTGGCAATGGTTCGTGGGTCCTTGTTGCCTCGCTCTCCACTCACCCCGCCTCAACAGCCTGCTGCCCTTGCTGTGGTCGGGCTTGCTGGGGGGTCGCTGTTGATCCTAATGGCTGCCATCTGCTCCGGCTTCGGTCTATACCTGCTGACGCTTTGTGCGGGGCGAGTGTCTATGCGTCCCCAGCGCACTTCCTCCTTCTACGCATGCGCCTCTGCCACATATCCTGGGCTAGCTGTGCTCATCAACGTGGCTATCATCATCAAGTGCTTTGGCGTAAGCAGCTCCTATCTCATTATTCTTGGCGACCTTGTACCAGAAATACTGCAAGGGCTGGGCTACCCCGACGGCACGCTTCTGTCCAGCCGGCAGCTGTGGGTCACGCTTGGCATGCTGATCATCGCTCCCGTCAGCTTCCTTCGTCGTCTCGACTCGCTGCGCTACACTAGTGTGATCGCTCTTGTTGCCGTTGCGTATTTGGTTGGCGTGGTGGTGTGGGGGTTCGCTGTGCTTGAACATGCCACAGATGTTCGATGGGTGCGTTGGGAGCCTGTCGGTCTCATGACGCATCTTCCCATATTTGTATTTGCCTTCACCTGTCACCAGAATGTAGGTGGTGTTGCTACACATTCTGTTGGCCACGCTAATGCCTCGCCATTGCCCTCCCCTCCAGGTATTTACTGTGTACAATGAAATGGAAAACAACACTCAGTCGCGTTTGAATGCGGTGATCGTACGAGCCGTCGGTGTATCTTGTCTCGTCTACCAGCTGATTGGCCTGCTGGGCTATGTGACGTTTGGCGACACTGTGTCTCCCAACATCATCCTCATGTGTAAGTGTGTTCGCATCCGGCGTCTATCTCACCAGCCGGGCTACGCATTAGACAAAAGTGGTGTGGTTGTGCTGCTGGGACGCACGCTGCTGGTGGTGCTACAAGTGTTTTCGTATCCACTTCAGCTGCATCCGTGTCGTGCATGTGTGCAGCAGATATGGCCATGCTCTGAACGCACGTCCCCTCTGTCGCTGCCTGTGGCAAGACGAGACGCAGACGCAGACGCAGACGCCTTGTCCTCACCGCTGCCTGTGTATCTATCTCGGCCCGACCAGCATGGCGTGGCGGACATCCATCCAGTGCAATTGGATGCGCCTGTCCAGAGGACCGACTGGGCCTACATAGCCATTACTATGGCGATTCTGACGAGCAGCTATCTGGTAGCGGTGACTGTGTCGGAATTGGATCTGGTCTGTGGAGCAAGCCGCCCATCCTCCCTCCTTACTGCTGGCCAGCGACTGATGTGGTTTTGGTAGATTCTTTCGTTTGTCGGATCGACAGGGTCAACTGCGATTTCGTATATCCTTCCTGGCCTCTTTTACTGGAAGCTGCACGAGAATGAGCCCCACACGATGCGGTACCTGGCGGGCAGCCTCAGCATCTTTGGCGTGCTGGTGATGTGTATTTGTTTGACGGCGAACGTGAATCGTCTTGTGTTTCCTGTGCATGATGCAGGCTATTGAGCGGTTGCTGGAACCGCATTTTTGATTGTGTATAACACTGCTTGGAGCCATGTAAACTAGGAGGAATAGACGTAGTTTACGCATGCACGCTCACACCTGCTTCCGGGCAAAGAGAGGGTGCAAACGAACATAGCAGGACGCTTCCACTCGTCGTTGGCCGACGGCGATCATCATCAAGCCAGCACAAGAGCTGTTGTAGCTTTTCTAACCATGACGCAACAGGGCATACGGTGACGCAATGCTTTCCGTATATAAACCAAGCATGCAATGTCTCACACTGGGTGCGCCACAGTGTTCTGCCAAGATGCTGCGTTTAATGCTGATTGGCATGGCCGTGCCTGCTATTGCCGTTGCTGTCGAGACGATTGTTAGAGATTGCCTTGTTGTGAAAAGGCAAACGAACAGACCACCCGAAGAGAACAAAGAATGGTGGCAGAAAATGGTCGGGCAGCCCATTGCGACATGGGGAAACTATCTCATTCAGCGATTTGTATTGATTGGATTACATAATCTGCGCACACTGTAGCAGTACATGCGAAGGAGGTAAAGGTGGTGGCGATTGTTGTTGCTGTTGCTGTTGCTGCTGCTGTTGTTGTTGCTGTCGGTGAATGAGCTGGTGTCGCGATGATATAAACACATGGCTATCATCCATACCATCCACCACATCCTCAAACAAAACACTTCTCATCATAGAGCCACAACATCCACAACATCCACAACATCCATAACAACAACAACAGCAACAACAACGGCAACAACAACATCCACGGCAACAGCCATTTTCCTGTTGTGGTGCACCGTGCAGAGCAGTCACATTTGATTCCCAATTGAGCCATCCGCCTGCTGCTATGGTTCCGCCGCATTGCTTGTGGCCGTTGCTGCTTGCCGCGCTGGTCGCCAATGCTCCGTCCCACTCCACCAGAACTGCCGTGCACCACTGGCCACCCGTCGGTGGGAACGTCGACACCGCCAACACCGTCCCCATCCCCATCCTCGCTTCTATATCTGTTCCATCCCAAGCGAGCATCCCCGTCGGCACCACCTCCTCCTCCTCCCTCACATCCACCCCCGCCGCCCATCCACGCCACCTCTCCTCCATGCCTACTCCCTTCAGAACCGCTGCTTCGTTGCCCCCATCCACCAACCCTCTACTGCGCAAAGGAGCAAGTATTGAACCGCATACCCTGCTTCAGCACACGTCCCTCCACGAACCGCAGTCACCTCTCAAGCCGTTCCCGCTAAATAGGGTTGCCTTCGCGTCGCTGCCATCTTCGCCGGTAGCTGCTTCTCTGACGAAACAGACGCCAATACCGCCACCAAGACACAGACTGTCAGAGGCGCCAGCGCCAGAGCCATCGAAGCATACACAGTCAGATGCGCCGAGGCCAATACCGCCGCCAAGGACAAAGTCAGTCCAGCTTGAACCGCTGAGACCTGTGTTGCCACAAAGGCCTACACAGTTTCCACCGCTGAAACCACTTGCTGCGTCCTTAACACAGCCAAACACGCATTTTGAAACTCTGGAACCAATGCGGTCAGGAGCACCACACGCCACCTCGCTGGCAAAGCCAACGTCATCGGTCAGACCGTTGCCGCTGCTGCCTCAATCGCCACTGCAATCGAGCACGCAATCTGAGACGCCTCATCCGCCGCAAACAACCACGCAGTCACTGGTGAAAGACAGGGTGAACCAGCTGAATCAGCTGAACCAATTGAAGCAACAAGACAAAACACCAAAGGAACACTCGTCCATAAAACAACAGGCGAGGCGCTCCCTGTCCCCCATGGCCTTCCACACAAGATCGCCAAGGACAGCTGCTAAAGCGAGCATCACAAGGGACGACTCACAGCTGTTTGTTCGTACCGCAGATGGCGCACAGCCTCACGGCGTAGCCTCTCTGGAGCGTCATTCCGGCACCATCGACCTTCTTGCGGACACGATGACTGAGGGAGAAAGAAAGCAGCTGCGGATGAAGAGTCGTCGTCAGGGTGTCATCCTCACCAGAGAAGACGTGGAAAAGTACTTTGAAATCATGAACCAGAAAGAGAAGCTGCTCCTCGAACGGTACTGGAAAATCGAGGACAACTGGGAACAGATGACGGTGAAGATCAAAAACACTGCAAAACAGGTGCGGTTGAAGGAGCAAGTAAAGCAGGTCACGACCATGTTCCTTTCAAGACTGACTACAAATGGACGGAGAGCAGTCAAGGTGTTAGCAATATCGCTGGATTTCCTGCAGCGCACCGGCGACTGGGTAATGGACCACAAAGCTGATGTGGCAGCTGCCGTCATTGGATTCATCGTTTTTACTACCATCTTCACGGCACTGGCGAGCAATCCAGTCACGGTGTTTTTTGCAGCATCGATTGCCGGCATTGTGACTGGATTCGTCAATACCATGGTGGTGCGACTGATTCACGGCTATGAAAAGCGCACACTGATGCCAGCATCTTTCAAAGACCTAACCCGGAAACTAGGCCGCGCGTTTCTCGCAAGTGTCCCGTACATGATTGCGGGCGGCGCCGTGGGGCTGCTAGGCATTGTCGATGTCCACACTGTCATCGGCGCGGCTAATGCTGTCATCGGCTACGTGCTCACGGAAGCTGTCAAAGAAACAATCAAGGCGTTTATCGCGAGTGTTATCAAGAAGTTAATGGAGCTGTTTCGCATCTTGCCCCCGAAAAAAAGAGCATCGATGCCTAATCCTAAGGAGAAGTCGACGCTTGGTTCAAAGATATGGCAGATTGCACAGGGCTCAAAGATTGTAAAGGGCTCAAAGATTGCAAAGGGCTCAAAGATTGCAATGCAGGCACGAATGAACAGCCAGTCGATCCATACTCCTTACAATTAGCAATCGACAAAGAAGTGACTTGTGTGTAAATAAAGTTGAGGTGCACTATCTTGACCTTCTATGTCGTCGAGTGCAAGCAGTGGCAGTAGTTGTGGCAGCAGTTGTGATTCTGGAACGCAGGATGCACAAATTCTTGCGAAAAGAGCGCCGGGAGTTTCATGAAGGGTGTCACTTGATGGTCAAAGAGCTTTGGCGGTCAAGCCGTATGCAGCTAGAAATCGAAATCCCGCGCAAGAGCAATGCAATGCTCAGGATGGAGCCAAACGGAACCAACGGCAAGACAAAGCATGTACGCGCTGGAGTCAATGTTCGCTGGATCTTCTAGCATATGTTTGCGCTGAGACGAGCACTAAATAAGACTGGCATTCGTTGTCACGGGCCAATGCAACGAACAGTGAAGCAACATGTGCAAGCACTAAAAGAAGAGTCCGATCCATTCAATCCGCCAGCGGAGCCTATGGAGCTAGAAGCACATAGCTGGCTGCCTAGTGCATCTGCTACTGATGTTGGCGCGCAATAGAAAGGCTGTTTGCAGAACGACGCCAATGTTGGAGCAAAGTGGTGAAATGCAATTCGAAAACCTTTGTTTACACGACACACCAAGAATTCGTATTCCCCTTTCTTTTTGAGCACGTGAAGATGAAGAGAAGCTGCACGAGAGTTTCGGGAGCCGCTGTCGAAACTGCTGATTTTGCTGACCCACCATCCTCCCATATTTAAGACTGTAGAGAGATGTACGTCGCAGTGATTGTTTTAACAACATTGATCTACCACTACTCAGCCTTGTTCGTTCGTTGAGATCCTGGAAATAGGATCTTTACATGGAGTACAACCAGTACGTGTTTGGGGTAACTGTTTTCCTTTATTGCCACATACCACCACCACCGCCACCACCTAGCGCCAGCACGACCACGC
>QZWT01000384.1:0-12540 GCA_004114315.1 Cochlonema odontosperma
AGAGGAGGGAGAGGAAGAGGAAGAGCGTGAGGGTGCATGGGCGCACGGGCGCACGGGCGCACGAGTGTATGCAGTGGTTGAGCGGTGAGGGTGCTAGGTGGACATGGACGATGAGCGGAACCAGCAGCCGAAGCAAGTGCCACAGGACGGCGAGCTGATCACCGTTGAGGTGGTGTTGCTGACTGAGCTGTCAGCGCGACTACAGGGTCAGTCTGTCCTCCTCCTCCTTCTGCTGTTGTTGTTGCTGTTGTTGTTGCTGTTGGCGCAATTGCTGTTGCTATGACTACTGTGGCTGACTGGCTATGTATGCAGTGCTTGCGGAAGAAGGCCATGCGCTGGATTCGCGTCTGCTGACCATGGCACACGCCTTCGACCTTGGTCGCAGGTTGGCATAGTGTGCGAGAGGGGTGTGTGCGTGTGTACAAAGGAAAAGGGAGCTAATACAGTGCAGTACAGTGCAGATACACTGGGCGATGCCTGGAAGTGAACATGGCATGTGTTGTGCAACGCAGGGAGAAGAAGCAAGAACAACATGTTTTATGACCAAGAGGCAGAAGAGTGCAGCAAGAGAAGAAAAGGGTCAGACAAAAGCCAACGTAGGAAGGGGGCCTTGAGATTGGGCAGAAGAGCACGGTTGGTCAGAGGACTGGTCGGTGAGCACAGCCGTGGTGATCCGGTAGGATCCAGAGGGACAGTGTCCTTCCACGGTATGGGTGTAACCAAGCGGTCTGCCCTGTCCGTTGACGAAAGCGGTGGTGTACTCGTTTTGGGAAGGTGCTACGTCTTCAGGGCTTTCTTCGTCGGGGGTGTTGTACAAGACGGGAGGTGGAGAGGGAGGAGGACGAGGAGGAGATAGATGTGGCGGTGGAGGCAGGGGTGGATGTGGCGGTGGAGGTGTTGGTGGTGTTGGTGGTGGGGCTGACATGGGGCTGACACGCTCAGCGCTTACACCCAGATTGGGAGGCACAGCATCGGGGGGTGCATGGTCCCCAGAGCCACCAAGAATGGAGTGAATGATTCCCATCAAGGGAGCAGCACTGCTTGCCGCGGCAAGAGAACACACGATCAGCACGGCACAGCGCATGGTGCGAGAGAGAAGACGAAGCGGGAAAGAGTGCGAGCATTGAGACGGAACAACTGGCACGCCTGTCTCACGCACCCGCAACAACTGACAAGCGTCATCGTCATCGCCACCGCCACCGCCACCGCCACACACACCTCCACGCCATGGACGACGACGCATACGCTGCCGCGCTCCACCGCATCAACGCACCCGTGCCGCCACGCAACCCACCACCGCCCCACGCCACATCCACCGCCTATCCGTGCACCGCGACTGCACCGCCTGCCGTGCAACGGGTCACCGCTGCGCTGCTGGCTGCCGTGGCAGACCTGTCTCTGCCGGGGTCTGAGGCGGACGCGCCGTTCGAACCGTTCTACATCCCGCTTGCCGAGCTACAGCAGCACAACGTGGATCCCGAGGGGTGGTGCGCACTCTCGTCGGACCAGGTAGCGCGTGTCACAGGGACATGTACCGCACCGTCCACCACACTGCAGCCCTCCTCTGACACCGACGCCTCTCCCCCCGTCCACACCACCAGCCTAGACACGATGACGCAGCAGGACGAGCGATGGCAGGCAGTGCAGCATGCGTTCTCGGAGGACACAGCGGCGCGCGGTGCGGTGGGTGTGTGGCGCGTGAGACGTGCGGAGGAGGAGAGCGTGGTGGACGTGTGGGTGGGCGGATGGGTGGCGCAGTGTGGATGGGCGGGTGTGCGTAGCACCAGTGTAGAGACGTGAGTGGAGGAGGTGGGGGTGAAGGAGGTGGTTGTGCTGGGGATAGGATGGAGTGCGCATGTGGCAGCCATGGCTCCCACAAGTTGTGTGCGGTGTGCCAC
The DNA here is from genome assembly GCA_004114315.1 of Cochlonema odontosperma. Lineage (NCBI taxonomy): Eukaryota > Fungi > Zoopagomycota > Zoopagomycetes > Zoopagales > Cochlonemataceae > Cochlonema > Cochlonema odontosperma. The sequence goes on from QZWT01000384.1 coordinate 1,899, forward strand.
TGCTAGCCGTGATCAGGCGCGTGTGGTGGCTGCACACGCCCCACGCATCAATAAACCATTGGATGTTTCCTCTTCTCTTTGGTCATTTCGTGTGCTATCCCGGCGGGAGGGAGACCACCGCGTCCCCCTTCTCTGCCGCCACACTGCCCGCTAATTACCCGCCACCGCCTGTCCATGGCGTGGTGTTTGCAGCCTGGCACACAGCAACTGCGCCAACCGTCGCTGCGAAGACTCCCTCTACCCGTGGAGTGATTTGTAATACGGCGTGGCACATTCTCCGCCCCTTCTCGTGTCCCCTCTCCTGCCCCTCCTGCTGGCCCAAAAAGGCAATTGTCAGAATGCGGCCTGCCACCGCCATCTCTTCCCCACATGCGTCTGCTCCCCTCGCCTCTGCTCACACTTGCCCTGGTGGCTGCGTTGCTTGTCAGCGACACTGTCGCGCTAAACATCGACAAACCCATGTCGCTGATCCCCACCCCAGTGGAGGGTGAAGGCGTGTACACATCTTCCTTGGACAGCGTCCCTGCTGGAGTCAAGGCGGTCTCTCCGCTGGACCCCAGCGAAGACTATCTCAGCAAAGACTATCTCAACGAAAACTATCTCAACGAAGACCATCTCAGCAAAGACCATCTCAGCGAAAACTATCTTGATGAAGGCTATCTTGATGAAGACTATCCTAGCGATACGTCTTACCCACCCACCGACGACAACAACGAGTTTGTTGAGGAGGTCAACAAAGGACTCAAAGAGAAGGATCCCGACGAGATCGAAGATGCTATCGACGACGCACAGAAGGTGCTTACCCAGCCGGAAAGCAAGGCCGACACGCCGGAAAAGAAGAAACAATGGCGGGCCGCGTTGAACTTCGTACAGAAGCCCTTCAAGAAGGCAAAGCTTCTTGCCACCGACGACAAGTACAAAGCACCCCGCCAGGAGCTGTTCAAGGTTGCCAACAAAGGCACCCTGTTTGCCGCCCACCTGTTCAAACGCTATCCCGATGTGACAAGCGAAATTGTCACTCACATTGTTAGTATCGTCATCGGTCTGTTAGCCGGCTCAGCTATCGGTGCCGACAACTTGGTCGCCGTCCAAAAAGAGACTGCCGCGATATCTACAGCGCTCTTCAAACGCATGTCAGACGAGGTTGTCTCCAAAGACGGTCTTATGAACTTGAAGGCCGGCGATGTCATAGGCGTGGCTGGTGACACTGGCAAGGCGGTCATCACCGCCAACATTGCTAACTACGTGGACAAGAAGAAGGCCGCTCAGTCACCGGCCCCCACAACAGCTTCCACAGCGGCTTCTCAGCCCTCCCAGCGTCCTTCGCCTCCTCCGCCTCCTCCGCCTCCTCACCGCCCAACACCTCCTCACCGTTCTCTCCCTCCTCTGCCCTCCCACCGCCCAGCACCTTCCCATCGCTCTCTACCCCTCCCCCGTTCCTAGTTTTCCAACCCTTGTCAAGCTGCTACTCCAATACCTCTCCCTCTGCAGACTAGTCATAGTTGGATCTAGGACAGCGTGTTTATAACAAATGCTTTATCACAAATTTTGTCCCAAAAGCGTTTCTCACCATGTGTCCACACAGTATTGGCATAAACACAGCATTCTCTGGGGTCTACCTGTTTCACCGTGTGTGTCATCACGGGATGTGCCTATTCTGCCGCAACGCAGTGTGGAGCTACGGAAACGGCGTGTGGCTGGTTTGTTAGCGCGCATCTATGATCTGTAGTCGCGCCTGGGATCATCCATCCCGAGCAGCTGCTGGTGCGGAGGGGGCGGCAGGCGGGCTGTCGCTGTGGAGCATGCCTGGTGAGACGCATAACTGCGCTTCCACCCTTCGCTCTGCCCACCACACATACAACCACACACGCAGTCACACACAACCACATACCGCCCACCGTGTGCGTACCTGGGTTTGCGCATGGCTGTTTCTCCACCACACCAGCCACCACACCAGCGCGCCTGCAACTGCCACTATGCAAGAGCTGCCACTATGCGAGTAAACACAGCCTGTCCCACCCCACATCCAGTACACGCCTACACAGGCATTTGCACATGCTTAAACGTGCATGCGTGTAGTGAGTCAACACAGCTCTGCCAACACTAAATGTCAATTTCTACTCATTCCTCTGCGATAACCAGTCCTGCCACGGATGACGCAGCGACTGGCATTTGAGCGGTGCGGCAATCCACTGTCACATCCGCCATCGGCTTAAAAAGGCAATCGTCCAAATCCGTCTCTGCACCGTTCCTCTTCCTAACATGCGCCTACTCTGTACCGTCCTGCTTGCGCTTACCTTGGCGGCTGCTTTGCTGGTCAGCGACAGTGTCGCTCTACCCACCCCTGGACCGAAAGTGTATAGCTCCCTACCGACCAAGTCTTTGGTTGAAGATGAGGTCTCAGATCCTGTTTTTGACAAGAAGGACTTGGACCTTACCATCAAGGATAAGACTCCAGCTTCTATTGTCAAGGGCGAGACCCCAGATCCAGCTCCACCAGCTGTTTCTGTTGAGGAACTCTCAGACTCTACTGCGTATAACGATCTTACAGACCTTGTTATAGCTGATACCGAAAAAGAGGTAGAAGAGCTTGAAAGCGAAATCAAAAAAACCTCATCTACTACTTCGGAGTCGGAAAAGGGAAAGGAGCAGGAGCAGGAATCGGAAAAGACAAAGGAAAAAAGAGGATTGATCGCCTTCCTCAAGTCTCCAGTGGTTGTCGCAAATAGGAATGCCTTAGCAAAAATTGTCACAAAGCTGGCGAGTGCTGGAGCCGCCGTAGCTAAGAGTAATCCTACAGCAGCTGCTAAAGTGTTTGGCACGGTTGCGCGCACCGGGGCCATTGCACTGACCACTGCGGCTGGTAAAAGGGCTACCGACTCTGAGCTGGATAAGTTTGAAGCGGGTGCCAAAAAGATGTACTTGGCTTTCGCCACCTTAGTGGATCGGATTCCTAATGAGGAAACCACTGACAACTCGAATACTTCGACATCTGGTCACAAGTCTTTGCCTTCTGGGAAAAAGACAAAGACGAGTCTTACCAAATTCGTTGCTGAGCAAAAGAAACAGCGCAACAAATCGATCTGATCCGGTGTGGTTCTCTCGTTGAAAATAGCCATAGGCAGGCCTAAGGCAGCAAGGCAATGGATTTGCCCGCGCAGCTATGTATATAAGTGTGATGAATGAATGAATAATTGCTTGTGATCGATGTGGCGGCGTGGGGGAGGCAGGAGCACGGGGCGATGATGGTCTGTCACGTGACGGTGTTCGCAGTCTCGCATGGCCAATCGCGCTATTTCGCAAATTCAGCGCTATTGCGATTCCCAGCCTAGCGCACGCTATACGACCCTCTCTCTCCCGTCGCTGCTTTCCTCCGTACCATCTTCCTCAGTGCGCATACATCCACTCTCTGAACAGCCACACAACCCCCGCATCCATCCACGCATCCACCCACGCATCCACCCACGCATCCATCCGCTAGCATGCTGCTCATGTTGTGCGCCGATCTGTTGATCGCTGCTGCTTACTTTGCCATCCCTGTTGAGATCATGTATTTCCAACGCCTGCTCACCACACCGCCCAAGTTTTCTATTGTCATGGTGCTGTTTGAAGTCTTCATCACCGCTTGTGGTGTCACCCACCTGATTGCTTCTTTTATGCCCTGGGTGCCTATGTTTGCAAAACTTATGCTTGCTGCCAAAGTGTTCACCGCCATTGTCTCCGTGCTCACTGCCATCGTGCTCTTCCGCATCATCCCCACCGCCCTGTCCCTGCCTGCTCGCATGGGCATGCTCGAGCAGGAACTAGGGCTGCGCATCCAACACGAGGAGAACCTACGTGCCGCAAATCAGCTATTGACGCGTTTTCGCAAAATCACCCAGAACATCCGAAAGACACTGCATGCGAAAACGGTCTGCAACTCTGCTGCGTTCGAGTTCTGCCACGCATTGAACGGGCTCACTGGCGCGGCTATCTTTATCGCCGAGGACAGCATCCCATCCCATCCAGCGGCCGATAACGACCATTCCTACCATAACACCACCGCCACCAGTCCCACACCCTGGAACCCACGCCAAAGCACCTTCAACTATCGCTGCATGTCCAGCTACATTGTCGGTGCGTCAGTGCCGCGCGATCGAAAGCCTGGGCCCTTTCCCTCCTGGAAGGACGCGGTGCTTCCATCCACCCTCGAGTTCATCCGCCACGGCAGCTCTCGCGGGCAAGCTTCCTATCTCTCTTCTCGCGACATCGCCCTCATTTCTTCTGTCACGCAGTCCCTCGTGGCCACGTCTGCCACCCACCCCATGCTGGCTGTGCCGTTTATGGTGAACGACAACGGATCGCGTCCTGGGTTTCTGCTGCTGTTCGCTCAAGACCCTGCATGGACATTCCTCGAGCCTGACCTGGAACTGATACGCGATGTCGTCTCTCAGCTCGGAATCGCCCTCACACAGGCGTCATTCTTGGAGATGGAAAAGTTGCGGTTGGCGCAAATCGAGTCGCAGCTGCGTATGAATGCTGAGCTGGACCGCGCCAAACAAGCTGCCGAGCTCTCCACACGCATCAAATCCGAGTTCTTGGCAACGATGTCACATGAAATCCGCACTCCCCTCAACGCTATCATCGGGTTCATCAGCATACTGATGCAGTCAGCGCTGAGCTCAGAGCACCGCGAGATCGTTAACATTTTGCACAACAGCTCGCAAATGCTGCTTACCATTCTCAACGACATTCTCGACTTTAGCAAGATCGAGGCTGGCTACCTAAAGCTGGAGGAGTCGCCGATCGTACTGCGGAAGTGCGTGGAATACGCAGTGGATCTGCTCTCCTCCAATGCCGAGGCGAAAAACTTGCGCCTGAACTACTTTGTCGATCCGTTGCTGCCGAAACATGTGGTCGTGGATGACACACGACTCCGGCAGATTCTCGTGAACCTGGCCTCCAACGCGCTTAAATTCACCGAAAAAGGTCAAGTGTGTGTTTACGTTTCGCCCAGCTCCGAGCCACCCGACTTCACTGCCTCGATCTTCGAGGGTGGATGCGTTGCCGTGTACTCGCACACGCGTCGCAGCTCGGCACGCGTAGTGGTGCTGTCGGGCGAGGAATCTCATGACCAGCAGCTTCAATCACCCCGCCCCATTGTCCAGTCCTCTCGCGTCAGCAGCAACCAGTCAACAATGGTCCTGGAGGAGATAAACGAGAACCATTGCATGGTGAATGAAAACCGGGATGTCATCATTAACCTGGACGACCCGGATGATGTGGCGACCGAGCAGGATGGCTTGCTAGCCGGCAAGCTTTCCTCTAGTGCCTGTGACGAGTATTGGCGTCCCAGCGGCAACAACGGCCACAACCACAGCAACAACCACAACAACCACAATGTGCCTAACGCTCGCACGGAGGCAGACAACTATCGTGAGAAAAGGCGCATCAGCATCATCGTGGACAATGAGATCGGCAGTGGAAAGAGCGATAGCTATGCGAATAGCGATGTCAACAACAACAATGACGAGGATGACGACGACGACGACGACGACGCTATGACTATTTCAGACGACACATCGAAATCAAATGTGTTTTTCCACATCTTCGACACGGGCATTGGCATCAAGTCTGACCAGATCGGCTCGCTGTTCCAGAAGTTCGAGCAGGTGGACTCGTCTATTTCACGGCGTTACGGCGGCACAGGGCTTGGTCTGGCGATCAGTGCTAAACTGGTGGCGATGTATCGTGGTCGCATCTGGGTGCAGAGCCGGTTCCAACACGGCTCGGTGTTTTCATTTGGGCTTCGGTTAAAGTCGATTCCGTGTCCGTCCGAGGATGTCGTGCTGAAAGATCCGCAGATTCCGCAGATGGTGACTGGTGTCGATGGCGTTGACGACTTGTGGTTGTCGACGCAGGTGACGAGACGCGGTACGCTGGTGGTGATTGACAACTGGCATACTGCCGCGCAGGCGGTGGTTCAGCTGGCCTCATCGATTGGGCTGCCTGCCCTCGCTTTCGCCACGCTGGCAGACGCGTTGGCGTATGTCACAGAGCACACGGCGAATGGAAGATGCGACCCTGCCGCTGCACTCGTTCACCAGCAATCGTGGTTGATGGTGCTGGTGGATGAGCAGACGGTGAGAGAGTGTGAACTGGGTGTGCAGCTGCTGCGTCAGATCCACGAGCGATGCCCCGTACTTATGGTGTCCTTGAAACGGGACAATCCGAGTGCAGATGCTGCCAAGAAGGAGAACGCCACCTCGCTTGCCTCTTCCTTTGACATACAACTGAACCGGCCAGTGAAACAGGGGCCGCTTCTTCGCGTGCTCACCACCCTGCTCTATCCCAGAACCAGTCCTTTGTTTGATCGACTGTCTCGCGAGATCAAACGCACCATCTTTGGTAGCCTACAAGACGCCTCCGACCCCGCGAGCGACGCGCGAAAGCGTTCATCACTCAGCAATTTGCATAGCGAGGAGCTTGCCAAGCTCCATGTTCTCGTGGTGGACGACAATCCAATTAACCGCAAGGTGACACAACGTCTGCTGGGCATACTGGGTGTCCAGTCGGTCATGGAAGCCACGAACGGACTGCACGCACTCACGCTTGCGCGTCAACACGTCTTCGATATCATCTTCATGGATGTGGCAATGCCGGAGATGGACGGATTGACGGCAACACGCACCATGGTCGAAGAGTCGATCATTCAGTATATCGGAGTGGATGTGCTGGAAGCGCGTCAGAACCACGCGCCGGCATCGTCGCCATTACCGTGCGGCAAAGAGCTGATCGAAAATGCGCCAGCCAGCGCAACGACTCCGCGGCCTTGGGTGGTGGCAATGACCGCATCGGCACTAGCAGAGGAACGACGCCAGTGTGTAGAAGCAGGCATGCATGATTTTCTGTCGAAACCCATGACACGAGAAGATATCACGGTGGTGCTCCGTCGCTTCCAGCGCGCTTCGATCGAAGGATACCACCACACGCCTCCTCTCTCCTCATAGCCATCTGGCCAGCTTCATGTACACACTACAATTGCATATAAGAATACAAGCACCCCGGTATAACTATGTTTAGCGTATGCTGCTCCTACGGTAGTGTGGCTACAGACGAGGCTTGCGGCAGTGGCCGTCGTGCCTGCCGTCCTCTTTTGTTTTACGCGTGACACTTTCGCATGCATCACCAGCACAGTCATGCATGTAAGCCATGCGTGTTGCACTTTAGCCACTACACAAGTGACCGGTAGACGACGATTCGGACGAGGGCGAGCATGTTGGGTTGCAGCAGATTGCCAGCTCCTTTGCTGATATTGACGCCGCCGACGATGTTGAGTTGCCGTCTGCAGATAGTGTGTTTGCATCGCTCGCTCCAACCACAAAGAACACAAGGAAACGCAGCAGAGTAGACTACAAGGCACACAGCAAATCTGCACCACAATCCGAAAACACGTCGTTCTCAGCGTCAGCGTTGCTTGCCCGGACTGGATCCGGCAAACTTCGTGCTACCTCTGCTGCTTCTGTCACCACCTCTGCTGCGTCGTCGCAATCTACTGCAAATGCTTTGCTACCCAGCTCGTTACTGCCTCGGTCCTCGAGTGTGTTGAAGTCGGGACGCTATGCAAAAACAACAGAAGCGAAGTTGAGCGCGTCGTCGACCACACGCGTTGCCGCCACGTATGTGTTTATTTCACTTTCTTTCGTGTTTCCCTCTCCGATCATGCTGTCACCTTGGATGCCAGAGGAATGATAGATGGCTAACAGCGGTGTAGTACGTTGGTCAACAGCAACAGCAACAGCAACACAAATAGCTACAGCAACTTCACTGGCGACGATGATGACGACGACGACGACGACGATGACGATCTCATGCTACACGATCCTACGTACATGCCATGCATAAAAGTGCTCTACTGACGAGGGGGATCATGCGGGTGCTAGGCTGACGGTGCCGGGTGAACGCGTGCTGGCCCGCTGGCACTATCAGATCTACTATCCAGCACGCATCTGTGCCTATGACGCGACGCAGGATCTGTATCGTGTTGAATTCTTCGACGGTTGCAAGCGAATGCGTGCGCGCAAAGACTTCCTCACCTTCTGCCAACCTGCATTTACGCAGTGCGAGGTAAGCACGGGACAAGACGGACAGAGCGCGTGGTGCTAACACGCGGCGTTGTGGAGATTGGGGAGATGAAAATAGCGCAGGACAAGGATGCGGAGGACACGTCGCTTACGGCACTAAGAATAGACTTGGATCTGGTACGGCCTGAGCTGGAGGACTTGAACGCGCGTCGGACGGAGTCGTGGCGTGTGCAGGCGTTCGCCGAGGACACACATCGTGCTCGTCGACAGCTGCTGCTGGGCATGCATCGCGGTTCGTTCACAAACAGCGAGGTTGCATACATGATTGCACAACTCAAAGAATGGTTCGTGATTGAGGAACAAGGCACACGCGAATACATACAGAAGGAGCGGTGGGTGGAAGAGGTGTTGATGCCGGAGGCGGTGGTGGAGGTGGTGATGCGGCGCGAGGCGGCAGATCGCGAGACGGCAGAGCGGATGGTGGCAGATGCGGAGCTGAGTGTAGACTGGGTACGTGAAATTCTGCAGGCGCGAGCGACGTTTGTAAGTGGCGTCGGAGGCTCGCCGTGATCTAAAAATGTGTATTCTTGTGATATGGACGGCGTACATGCGGCGTTGAGGGTAGTTATAGGGTGGCGATAGCATGACAGGCAAACGAAAGACTCACGCCACCAAACACATGCCACAAGATGTGCCCAAGTCCGCGTGGTATCCAACCTTTGCGCTCTATCATAAAGCCGGCAATAGCCACGGCGCCAATGATCAGACCGAGGTAGCAGCCGAGGTAGAAGAGGAGCGAGCACTTGACAGGGATGACCACCCGCATTAACATAACGGCCGAGCGTGCTGTGTGGTCCCAAGGGTTGAAGAACAGGAGGTAGGGGATGGGGAATGCGCAAAGCGCAAACTGGAACGGGAGGAACGTGTTCGCATCCACAATAGCCAGTAGCGCGGCAGTGGTCTAGCATGGAGAAAGAGTGAGAAAGGAGGATGGTGGCGGTGACAATGGTGGTGGCAGCGACAATGTTGCCACCATCATTGTGCGGAAGGAACACAGCGGTAGCAATACCGTGGAAAGGGTGGTACAGGCCAGCGTTGTATCCATTACAGACCATAGGTTGAGGTTTGTGGCGTGGTAGACGATGCTGGCAGAGCCTGAGAGGAAGGCGAGCAAGCAGCAGAGATGGTAGCTGGGAGGTAAAAGAGCGGGGTCGTGCAGGGCATAGCCTAGTAGAGGTAGGAAGAAGCAGGCGGATGTGAGCGTGCACCAGAACTCAGCTACTCAGTTAGCATATGGCAATGGCAACGGCGATGGCGATGACAATGGCGGCGACCGGACAAGGAGCGGCGTACCAATACACGGATGTACTGCGTATTTCGGCTCCGACGTGGTCACGGCAGCTAGTTGAAGCAGGCGGTGATCGCGGCTGACGATGAGCAGGGGCGTAGTGCTGCGCATACATACAGAGGGAGCAGTGTGGCACGCGAAGGGAGCTGCGATGTGAGTCGCGTCCAATGCTGATGAAGCGCAAGCTCAATCATCGCTGCGGGTGGTGTGGGCGAAGGGGGGCGGTGGCGGGTTGGCTGGAGGAGGAAAAGCCCCGCTCGTTCCAGCCGCAATCTCAACAGCCGCCAACACCGTGCTGCGAATTGCAGTGCAGATGTAAATGGCCGTGTGGCCACGCGTAATGCGGGTGGGAGGAGGGATGGATGGATGGAGGAAGGCATGAGCGCTTTACTCTTGCATAGATCGCTTCTTCCACATAATGAATATCCTTTTCTTTGTCAATAGAAGTGTTGGGTGGACATGCAGCGTTCACGTGAAACCCACGGTATGTGGAAGAGGATGAATTTATACAACTACTATAGCAACACGACAGCCGCACCTACAATCAACACACCCGTTGGCCACTTGGCAGTGCGGGTGGCACCAGCATTGTCGATGGGACGCTGTGGCAACGCGGTGGCCGTGGCCGTAGCAAAAGTGGTTCGAGTAGGTGCTGACACAGTCTGGGCCGAAATGACAAACGAAGGCACCAATGTCTGAGTTTCAACTATGGTGCGATCATTGATCACTGTCGTCACCAATGTGACGGAGGCGGTGGTGGTATCGAAGGAGGAGGTGTCGAAGGAGGAGGTGATGACGGAGGAGGTGATGACGGAGGAGGCGGTGGTGCTAACAAACATCAAACATATTCACACAGCACCAGCCTACGAGGTGGTGGTCTCCACGGTGGCACTCTTGGCGTGAGCGGTCCCTCGCCGCCAGCATCCCGACCACGCCCTTCAGATGGAAAACTTTCGCCTGCACGCACACCTAAACCGACTGTGAGCACTGCGTCTGCACATGCAGCGATTACCAGACGGTGGGTTGAAAGGTCTGTTCATTTGCTGGTCTATCACCGTCAGTTCTCCTCGTCTTGCCCATCCCGCTCCCTCCCTCCCTCCCCCTCTCGTGTCTTACCTCCACCCACACCCACAGGTTCAGACGTCGCCAGCAGCGCAGTCTCCTGCGCCACCACCCCGTCCCGCACAGCACATGTATACACACAAGCAAAGAGGAGAAACACGCGCAGCAG
>QZWT01000385.1:1035-12518 GCA_004114315.1 Cochlonema odontosperma
GGTGCCATCGTCGCCTATAAGCCCCAATGCTATGCCACTGGAACGCCTCCTCGCTAGGGTTAAGGCGCTTGAGCGTGCAGATTCGGAGCGCAACAGACTCCTGAATGCCGGCAGCGGGTCTAATCATCTCGACACAGCCAATCGCGACTCGGAGCTACCTGCGGCACGCAATAACGTAGCAGCGGCTACGTTGGCGCACCCGCTGCCACCTGTGGGCCTCCCCTGCGACTTGAGTCAGTTTCCCCCTTCCTCATTTAGGACGCCCGAGCCTGCACTTCCACGTTACCCAACTTACGTTCCCCCTGTACATTTCGAGAGCAGCGAGATCGGTTACACCTCGCCTCCGCCTGTATATGTGGATACGCCGCCGCCGCCGCTTACGGACATCAGCTATGGCAGGACTGTGTTTTCCCCCTCCTCGTATAATACGCCCGAGTCTGCACGTTCGAAACACTTTCGCCTTCTGCGTGCCAGAGAGGAGGAAAACCATATCGATGCTGAAGTGGTGGCCGCACCAGAGCTCCCACCGTCGCCACTGCCTGTGAGCACAAACGCTGCGGAAGAGCCAAAGCCTGCACCTGCGTCTCCCGAGCCCTCGGGTTTCATTAGCTCTCCCTCTCCCTCTGCCTCGCAGCGAGTTCCGTCGGGCAGGCATCGTGATATGATGCCTTTCATATTGGGGCATGCGTACCAGGAGCCTGAGATAAGCCCTTGCGTTGCGATATTTAACCGCATCTCCATGAATAGGCCGCTCGGGCCTGAACCGAAATGCGTCAGCCCCCTGGCTGCCGGCATCGGGCCTGATCATCCCGACGCAATTGCTCGCGAATTGAAGTTAGCTGTGATACGGAGGCGTCGCAATAACGCAGAAGCGTTCGCGTTTGTGAACCCGCCACCTACGAGCAGCCCCCGCCCTGTGGAAGAGCCAGAGCCAGAGCCACAGTTTGCATGCGCGTCTGCTGAGCCCTCGTGTTCCACTGCCCCTGCTCCTGCCCGTGTCCCCGCGCGAATGACTACGGCAGGCAGGTCTAAGAATACCGAAGCACCTATGCGTCCGGTGCCATCGTCGCCTATAAGCCCCAATGCTATGCCACTGGAACGCCTCCTCGCTAGGGTTAAGGCGCTTGAGCGTGCAGATTCGGAGCGCAACAGACTCCTGAATGCCGGCAGCGGGTCTAATCATCTCGACACAGCCAATCGCGACTCGGAGCTACCTGCGACACGCAAGCGTCGCAATAACCTAGTAGCGAGCACGTCGGCGAACCCGCCGCCTATGAGCAGCAGCTCCGCCGCCGCGCAAGAGGAGGAGCCCTTCGTGCTTAGGCCACCGCCCGATTTGCCGCCTCTTAATGCGCAGGGCAAGAGGTCTATGTATTTCCCCACTCTCGACAGAGAGGCGGCGAGGAAGAAGAAGTCGCGCGTGTCTGATTACAGCTCGGAGATACGGGGCATACCAATCAAGTACGTCCCGAGGACGCAGGCATCCTTGAGTCAGGATCGGGATCCCATGCGGACTCCCGAGAACCGGATTGTACCGTTGCCGCGGAACATTCCGTACGAGCCGGCGGTGGAGACACAGATTGTCAAGGTGCCAGACTCCCCGACGTTCTACGACCACCAGCCCGGGGTGTCGCCCCTTAGCAAAAGAGTGGCCGAGGCGGTTGTGCTAAAGGAAAGGGGCGACCCCGAACCGCATCAATACCTCCAGAAAAAGCTTTCCAGCAACAAGGTGAGTTTGTGGTGCATGGAGATGGAGGAGCGTTGCTAACCATGATTTAGCGCGCGCGATTTCGCTACGTCCAATAGAGGTGGAGGTAGCGAGGGTGGGAGTGGGAGTTATGGTGGTTATGATGGTAATCCCTGGCCTGCAGTTGCAATGCTAATCGTGGTTGCAGTATTGTATGTGTAACAGGATGTCTGTGCCGGCAATGACAGTGCTGGCGACAGCGTTAACAAAAACGGCAACGACACTGGCAATAATGGTGCTGGTGGCAACGTCGAAAAAAACAAAAAACAAGGACGGTGCTGGCAGTAATGGTGCTGGCGATAATGTCGACGATAATGCCGCTGGCGGCAATATCAACAATAATGGTGCTGGCGATAATGCGCTGGCGATAATGGTACGCCCGCCTGCTGCTGCAGCTGCACTGCTAACCACTGCCACAGAGCGATCTTCTACTCCTTGATCGTGTCTTTGATCGTCTTTCGACCGGAATTCTCGTTTGCGCGCGGACTGGACCCCGACCGGACTACTGATTGGATGCTGTATCGGATATTAGAGAGCCTGTACTAATAATAATCACGATGATTATTGTCATCCATCCACTAGCTGTTGTGCGTTGTTGTGTCCTGTCTGTGCTGTGTGTGCTGTGCTGTGTGTGGCCAGCCTGTTGTTCCTACGGGTTGCCATCCCCGCACCCTGCTTCTGCTGGATGATGGGAGGTGTGAGGAAGGGTGCGGAAGGGCTCAGAAGGGTGCCAACGAGTGGTTTATCTGGTCCCGCTCCTATTGTCAAGCACGGCGGTGCGGCGCGTATGGACACAGGCTGGTCAACCAGCGACAAGCTGTTTCCTTGGCCCCACGCACTACCGCAGCAGGCCACACGCACCACACCGCCACCAAAAGGCCTGTACCGATCCCGCCACCGGCTGCCGGCCGTTTATCGCTGCGAACACAGCCACTGCGTGTCCACAGACCGGGCAGCGGCCATCTCCACCCTGATCGTGCGGTGTGACTGCTGTCTGTTCAGCAACCGTGACTATGAATGGCGCGGGAGGTGCAACGGCGCACGATGCCACGCTGGACACCGCCACTTCCGTCTCCGCTGCCGAAGAAAAGTATCGTACGCTCAAGCGCAAGCTTGAACAAGTGCTGAAGGTATGCTTGTGTCCGTCTTTGCTGCTCCCCGCTACACACGCCCCGCCTGCCAGGAAAACGAAAAGATGGCCATCCATCTCGAAAAGGCCCGCAAAAGGATTGTGCGTATACGGCGTGAGAAAACGTAACACTCCCCTTGCCGCAGTGTGTGCGGATCGCCTGTTGACGCTGGTGAGGTAGCTTGTTGGTGGAGCAGTTGCGGCGTGTGCAGGCCAGTGCCCTCATCACCTCCGCCAACAGCGATCTCAACGAGGACTCCGATTCTGATCTGCAGGACTCTGACCTTTCTGACACGGCTGTTGCTACCATGGCTTCTGCTGCTGCTGCTGCTGCCACCGGCCCTTCCATCTCGCTCCCTGCTTCGTCAAAACCCCCTTTCATGTCGGGTCGGTGAATCCTGCGTCTTTGGAAAATACAGACCTCTTATCCGTTTATAGTGTCCGCGCCTGCCTTGTCGCCCTTGGAAGTCTTGCCGCGTCCGTCCTCCACCATGCCTATGCCCATCGACCATCTCTCCTCGACCACGCTCACCACCCTCCCCAACAAACCCGTTTTAGTGGCTCCTCGCTCGATGATCCCTCACACGCCCATCAGTGGGTTTACCTACATCCCCAACCGCGTGCTCCCCCTTCCCTCTGCCTTCTCCTCCTCTCTCGCCACGCCCGCCTCCGCCTCCGCTGCTGCCGCCTCCTCCCTTCCCGAGAAGCCTGCTTCCAATCCTACCGCCGCCTCCACTGGTCCAAAGCGCCGTATCCAAAAGGTGATCACCGAAACACGTCGCGTGCCTCCCATCCCGCGTGACGTCCTCGGTGCGCCACAACTTCCCATCACCCTTGGTATCATCACCCTAAAGTCGCTGGGCACCGTCGTGTGGGATCGTCCTGGCTATCACAGCGAGCGCTACATCTGGCCTGTCGGGTACACCGTCACTCGTTCCTACCCCAGTCTTGTCAATCGCTACGAGACCACCGAGTACGAGTGCACGGTGCTGGATGGTGGTGCCATGCCCAAGTTCCAGCTCATGCCCGCCGATCAGCCAGACGCCCCTATCATCGCCAACACCGCGACGGGCGCGTGGACCACCGCCCTGAAACGCGCCAACGAGCTGCGACAGCGTAAAACGTCAAACTCCGCCTCGGGTCCCGACTATTTTGGCATGTCCAATCCGGTGGTGGCTTTTCTGGTGCAAGAGCTGCCCGGTGCTGAAAAGTGCGAGCGATACCATTGGCAGAAGTTTGAATTGGGGGCGGCTGGTCCAGGCACCGTGATGCTCGCCGGTGCCCCCACAGGCCCCCGCGCCGTGGGCACCAATGGAAAGCGTCGAAAGTCCAGACGCTACCAGAACGAAGAGGATGAGGATGACGACGAGAATGACGACGACGATGATATAGACGAGGAAATGGACGAAGCACCCACCACCGATATCCCAATGCCTGCTTCTGTCGAAGTGTACACCGACCCCATTGAGCCTGACGAGACCTGGTGAGTATGCGTACCCATGCCCATCAGAAGTAAACTTATGTCCTACACCTTTCTCTTTGTTTCCGTGGCATTCTGCGCTGCAACGTGTGTCATTCTTCTAGCATGCGGTGATGGCGTGCGGTGATGGCGTGCATTGATAGTATACTGGTAATGACACTTGCTGTATCTGACGCATTTCCACCCACAGCGTCAAGCGCAATGGCATACACGCCCTTTCAGCCCACGATCGCACGACACTCGATAAGCACGGCACGTTTCATAACCTCGCCCTGCCTCGCTCGCCTCGCCTCGCCACGCCACGCCACGCTGCCCCCGCCTCTCGCTTCTTCTTTTCGCTCTCTATTCCCTGCCGCCCACTATGCGCGCCACTCTTCTCCCCCTTGCATTACTTTCTGTGAGTGTATTTGGTGATCCTTTGCTGGACCGCATCAAACATGTCGTTGTGCTGGTGATGGAAAACCGCTCCTTCGACCACATCTTCGGCTTCCTTGAGCATCCACAAGGCATCGACAACCTCCTCCATCGCCAAGACCAGTTCTACAACCTACTCAATACCACCGACCCCTCCTCGAAGCGGATCTCTGTCAGTGCCGGCGCTCCCTTTGTCGCTCCCCAAAACCCCGAGCACGACGTTGGCTATGTGACCGAGCAGCTGTTCGGCACACGGGTGGTCACCGCGCCCTATCCAGAGCCCACCATGTCTGGCTTCCTGCAAGACAACTATCCAGGCTCTGGCGGCTTTGTAAGTGTGGCGCAGAGCGTCATGCAATCGTTCTACCCCGAGGACATCCCCGTACTGTCCACGCTTGCAAAAGAGTATGCCGTGTTCGATCGCTGGTTCGCATCGGTTCCCGGCCCGACACAACCCAACCGCTCCTTCATCCACTCCGCCACCTCCCACGGTGAAATCGACAACCGTCGCTTGCATATGCATCTGGGCTATCCGCAATCTACCATTTACGAATCGCTGCATGATGCAGGCCATGACTTTGCCATCTACTTCCACGACGGTCCTACCGCTGCGCTGTTCCGCGGCATGCGCAAACCCTCAAACATGCTGCGTATGCATCAATACAAGAAATTCGATCGTGCCTGCCGTGAAGGAAAGCTGCCTGCCTACAGTTTCATCGATCCCCGCTACTTCGACCACCGCTCCTTCCCCTTGGGAAAAGAGAAATTCGCCAACGACGACCATCCGCCCCACGACATGCGCCGCGGACAGTCGCTGATCAAGGAAGTCTACGAGTCGGTGCGTGCTAGCCCGCTGTGGAACGACACCCTGCTGTTGATCACGTATGACGAGCACGGCGGCTACTACGACCACGTCCCGCCACCCGTGCAAGGTGTCCCCAATCCCGACGGCTTCACCAACGACGGCCTCAACTTCGATCGGCTTGGTGTGCGTGTCCCGACAATCGCCATCTCACCATGGATCAAAGCTGGCACCGGTAGCTCTCTCCCCTCCCTCCCTCCCTCCTAGGCTCTGTTCTAACGCGTTGCTATTAGTGATCCACGAGCCAAGTGGCCCCTATCCAAGCTCCCAGTTTGAGCACTCTTCGATCCCCGCTACGCTGAAAAAGCTATTTCGGCTTCCGAAGTTTCTCACACAGCGTGACGCATGGGCCGGCACGTTTGAAGGCGTGTGGTCGGAACTCAGCACGCCACGGACAGACTGTCCAATGACAATGCCCAGTCCAGTGCCTATTGCGCATGCGCGTCGTCGAAAACGGTCTGTGGACACGGAAGGACCGTTGACGGATATGCAAGAGGCGCTTGTTTATGTCGTCCAAGGACTCTACAACACCACGCTGGCTGACCATGCCACGGGCTCGCCAAGCATCGATGACGAGCGTGCTACCAAGGGCGAGGCGCAGCAGTATGTCGCGCAAGGCATGCGCGATCTGCGACGGCAGCTGAGCGCACTCTCGACCTCTTACAACGATAGCGGTGATGACAACGACGATGATGATGAATAGATTATATTGTACCCTTCCTTTCTGGTGCGGTTGCACAGATACTCGCGTTTCGCTGAGCCCACCTTTGACCGGTGTATGCGTTGAGCAACCGGGGGTGAGCACACGAAAGGGGCTTCTAATGCACTCACGCGACATTGCCAATGTGTGCCCCACACAATTGCCACCGTGGTCTCTGGTGGTAACAAACAGCTACTGTCGATAGGCCCAACAGCTGGCCGGTGTAATAATAAGTAGCAACTATATTACTTATGCATAGATACATTTAGGATGCTGCAAGACGAGGCACAGGTGGTGGTGGAGGTACAGGAGGCCGTGTCACTGCTTGGTAGGGATAGGCGCGCGAGGACACGCCCGTGCTCACCGACTGACTTCTGCCCCGCTGCTGTTGCCGATCCTGCTTCTTGTCTAGCTGGGCGGGTGCAGTGGTGCGCTTGGCGAAGTTGTCGTCCCACCGCTCGGCCCATGCTGGGTTTTCTTTGTCGCGCGGACTGACAGGCAGTGCGGTTTCCATAGCAGGAGGAGAATTCATGACCTGCACTTGGCGACGCCGCTGCTGTGACGTGGCGGCTGCTTCGCTGCCAGCACGCGGTCGTCCTCGAAGTGCTGCGAGCGGGAGAGGCGACACGCTGCCGGACCTGCTGGGCCCGTCATTATCAGCACACGGTCGTGAAGTGTCCAGCAGCAGCTTGGATGGCTTTCGTTCCGACTTGTCCTGGGTATGGGGCACAAGTACGCCTGTCACGCGCTCTAGTATTTCAGCCAGCTTTTCCACATCCCCGGAGCGTGCGGACTGGATTAATTCGGTGTCTTTGATGGCGGCAAGGTGGGCTAGTCGCCGCACAGACATGTGGACACGCTCCCATGGTGACGACTGGGCAGTGAAGGAGGAGATGAGCGGCGTTGAAGGGGGCGATGGGGAGCGCGATGGATCGTGTTGCGAGCCAAGCACGCGTCGTCCGCGTATGGGAGACTTCATCATTGTGTCATTGTCACACCTTGTTTTGCTTCGTTTCAGGCCTGCTGTGTGAGCAGGGGGCGAGCTGGGTGACGGGGTATTAGTGAGGGTGGCGGTAGAAGAGGTGGCGGTGGCGTTGATGGTGTTGGTGGTGTTGGCGATGGCGGTATGGGAAAGCGCTGCGATGTCCTCTTTCGCACCATCGTCGGTATCCTCATCCATCCTGGTGTCGTGTTTCTCTTTCCGCACCTTGGTGTTGCTGGGCACAGGAGGAAAGGGTGGGAGTCTGTGACCATTCTTCTCTTGGTAATCGGCAAGAATGGTGTCATAAAAGCCATATTCCATGCTGGGCACCTTATGGGAACGCGGAATGACTTCGGAAATACTGCGCACAAGTGCCACAGGTTTAGCAGGCGGGTCTATTTCGCGTGGTTGCAAGGGCCGCTGCTGTTCAAGATCACTGTCGTCCAGGTCACTTTCTTCTAGGTCGAATAGCGAATGGGAGATGCCGTTGCGAGGACTGGTGGGTGTTGACTACACACACATCCGTGGCCACGATGTCAGTTGTGACGCACAGGTATAGACGCGCACCAAAGGAGCGGAATTATCGGTCGCCGAGGGAGAAGTGGTGGAGAGCGAGCGCTTGACATTCTGTATAGGGCGTGATCAGCTAGCAGCCCAATGCCAACCACATCGACCACACCGGCCACCTACGTTTACAGCGAGTTTAAAGGAGGAGCCGAACTACGCACACATACACACACCCCCGGGAATCAGCGAGCACAGGAAAGGCAATGGCGACACACATACGCGAGAATGCGGAGAAGCCATAACGGAAAGCGAAGCGGTGTAATTCGCGAACCATCGTCACTGCGCAGCGACTGGTGCGTGCGTCCGTCGGTAAATAATTAGCACGCGTCACTCGCCACCACCCAATCTGAATGGACCGGTAGCAAATGACGGAGCTTAAACGTGTGTTGCCGCATTTGCTTGTATGGGCGCGTAGTTCGCATAGATCGCACAGCAGTCTTTGATCCAATCCAGTGTGAGAGTGCAGGCTGACATCGGTGTGTACAGGTGGAAGAGTGGTGATGATGATGGTGGTGGTGGTGGTGGTGGTGGTGTGTCCGTTGCGGGGTTATGAGCACTGTTGCTCTGTTTGTGTCGGTGGTTGTGTGTTGTCCTTTGTTGAAGTCAGTCGCAGCTGTCCACTGACTGTGGATACAAGTGCTGGCTAGAGCAGGCCTGTGTGCACACACACACATTTATTCACGTAGACCCAGCTCGATCAGCTCGCGTCGCACGGTCAGTGAGACAGACGAGGATGACGACGGATCATGCGTGTGTTGAGACAGCATGCGCACAGTGAGTTGCCCGCGTTGCTGTATAAGCAGGATGAAGCTGTGCAGATCGCCGGTGCAGCCGAAATACACGCTCTTGCTCGCAATCCAGCTACACCCGCGGAGATCAGTGGCTGTTCACACTGTCCATCTAGCATGCGCTGGCTTACACTTTTCCATTCGGTCGCCGTAGATGCTTTACAAGTGTGTCATGGAATGCGTCGTAGGATTCGGCAGCGTAAAGCGTTTCTGACGCGAGGATGATATCGTAGCGCTGGTGCTCTTCGGTGTGCACGTGTGTCACCGTCTACCAGACGTGAGGTGTTCTCGTGCGTTGGAAGAGCGGACGCACGTACCTCTAGGGTGGACCAGTCGCCGGCAAGCAATCGCACTTTGTCTCCATACCGTGTGTGCCATTCTGCCTTGGCTGTAGCAGTAAGGTCTGTCTCCGCGTGGTTGGCTTCCATAGAGATATCGGCCGTGTTCAGTATCAGGTTGGGCAGGGTGACCACATGCAAGACCTGTGCGTTGTAATCTTGCACATGCAGTGCAGCTATTTCCGGGTGTTGACGGAGCACCATGGCAGACGGTAAGGCAGACCCACACCCCAGCTTCGCTGGTCAAAGAGACAACGTCGGTGAGATGCACGCGTTCACGGGGAGGACCTACCTCGAGCATGCGCATTCCTGTCATGTCCCGGTCGGCCAACGCGTGTTCCACATACTGTGCCAGGTCCAATGCACACTCCCACGTCTTCAGTCCGCCTGCAGGATGAGCGCTAGCTGCCAGGCCAAACTGCTACACGAATACCTTCATATTTACCGCGGATCACATCGCTGTGTTCCGACAGCTGAACAAGCTGCTCATTCTCCGCGTCGTCTTGCGTCATAAGCTGGAACCGCGCGTCTGACCACTCCCGACGCCATAGACTCGACGCTTCCACACGCTCCACACACAAGCACTCCGGAATGCCGTCTAGCTACCCGGCATGTGAGCCGCGGCATGACTGTGGACACACGTACGCACTGCTTTAGATCTAGTTCAGCGCTGTCTTTTGCTATGTATGCAGTGTTGTCAGACACCGGTACCACCGCTGCAGTGTCGTTTTCATCGCCCGCCTCTGTCTTACACCGTTCACGTCTCGCTTCCATCGAACAAGGCACTACCTCGAAGTTGAATCGAAACATGCACGCACGTGGTGGCGGTGGCGATAGCGGTGGCGGTGGGCAATCGCAGTTTCCTTTGCTGCACGCGTGCACACGCTCAACGCTTTTCGCATTTTTTTGGCAATGGCTGATCTAGTGCCGCGGATGCCGCAGTTGCCGCGCACGCCGCATGAAAAGTCCACGCAAGTGCGCTTGATTGTGGTGCTGGAAGCCGCCACGCTCGAGATCTTTAAGATTGGACGGTCGGGCGACGCACGCTACCAGCTGCTCAACTGCGACGATCACCAGGGCATGCTGAAAAAACTGGGTCGCGACCTGGGCGAGGCACGCCCCGACATCACCCACCAGGTGTGTGCTTACAGCGTGGCGCGCGTGTGTGTGTGTGTGCTCAGTGTGTGTGCGCGTAGTGTCTTTTGACGCTGCTGGACAGTCCGTTGAACAAGGCGGGCAAACTGCAGGTGTTCATACATACGGCCAAGAACGTGTTGATCGAGGTGAACCCGCAGGTGCGCATTCCACGCACGTACAAACGGTTTTCTGGCCTTATGGGTATGTGTGCATGTGTGTGTTGCTAGCACGGGTGCTGTTGCTGACCTGTGTGCACACGTGTGTAGTTCAACTATTGCACAAGCTCAGTATCCGATCGGTGAACGGTTCTGAAAAGCTACTGAAGGTGATCAAGAATCCGATTACTGACCATCTGCCCATCAACTGCCGCAAGATCTGTAGGTGATGGAGAGGGAGAAGCGGATGTGACACTGCGTGTGTTTGTGTCTGTGTCTGTGTCTGTGTCTGTGTCTGTGTCTGTGTCTGTGTCTGTGTCTGTGCTTGTGCTTGTGCTGATACAATGCAGGTCTGTCATATGATGCTCCCACGGTGCGTCTTTCTCAGTGGACGAAGCTGTTACCGACTGATCAGCCGCTGGTGGTGTCCATTGGAGCCATGGCACATGGCGTGGACAACTTCGCGGACAGCTACTGCGAAGAAAAGATTGGCGTGAGCGAGTACCCACTGTCGGCGAGTGTGGCATGCGGGAAGCTGTGCTGTGCCTTTGAAGAGCTCTGGGATATTGTGTAGTGAAGCATTCATGTGTCTCCTTCACAAAATGTACACTACTGCAATTCACCTGGTGCCCACTTGATCCTTGAAGGATGCTCTCTTTCGAGAGAGTATTGGACTTCGTGGTGCACTATTAAGAGCAATAGACCGCAGCGAAGCGACAGCTGCTCGTCATAGGCCGTGGCCATGGCCATAGTCCATTGGGGTAATGGCTACACCAGTGCAAGACTGCAACAAGCCACTCGGTTCTGCTTTGCACCTGCCCACTGCCAGCCACTCTGCTACTGCTGAAGCAGAGACAGCAGCCCTCAGAAAGAACATTCTGTTCGGGGGACACGGCAAGGGCGGGGTCTACCGCCATACTGCGTCACGGCTGCGCAGTACTGACGCGACAGACGGACGAGTCGTGGCGCCATGCTTCTGCTACGGAGTCAAAGGCAAGATACACACACGCAAACGACAAACAGCCACACAAACAAGCAGTGCGCACATAAACAGCCACCACACAGCTGCATTGGGACAGATGGCACTGTGACGTCACACGGTGGCTTAAAACGGCAGCCGTTCTGCCGCCCATCTCCTTGCCCATCTCTTCCCGCCTGCACGCCTGTGGCCTGCTCGCTGTTTC
>QZWT01000386.1:0-12505 GCA_004114315.1 Cochlonema odontosperma
AAAAAAAAAAAAAAAAAAAAAAAAAAAAAAACCAGCATTCTCGTCAGTCTCCCGAATGGTACCAGTCCTGACATTTTATGGATCTGCATAAAAATGTTGCAGTAGTTACCCTTGTCCGACTTTCTTGATCTTGCTGTACAAGGTGTTGGGGTCTCCACAAGAGACGACACTCCTCAGCTTCTCCATTACCTGGGCCTCGGTCATGGTCGAGATACGACGCTCGACTGCAACCCTGCCTGCTCCATGTCCATTCAACGCCGCTGCCGCATCCGCAACTCCTCCGCTGTACTCGTGAATAGGCCTCTCACCATCAGCGTAATTGTCAGCAGCATGGTGATGATGATGAGCTCCAAGACCTGGAAGCGGAGGACGAGATTCCGAAGGCGAAGTCACCGGTGAGGGCTGTTGAAGTGTTTTTGAAGAATGGGTGTCATGGACAGATGTTAGACTCGGCAACTGTAGATGTTGGTGGCGTTCGTGTGGAGACTGGGTTCAAGGAGGCAATCACGGAGAGCGGTTCTCTGGTAGCCTTTCTTTCGGCACCCATGTTGTGGTGAACAATTGGAAAATAAGAAGCATAAAAAAACAAAACGTGTCTCTCCTTTTCGTCGTTTTCCTTTTTGCCCTTTCTTTTTTTCAATGCATGTCCTTCTCTTCTTAGTCTCTCTCTCTTTTCCGTTATTTTTCTTCCTCCCTCGTGTTCATTAGCAATTCAAAACAGGACTTACAGTTGGCGAAGGCGGTGTGTAAGTTGGGCGCTGAGCAGTCGTCTTGTTCTATTGAAAACAAAGAAGAAACAAAGATAGAAAAAAAAAGAAAAAAGAAAAAAGAAAAAAGGTCAACTTTGGGCGTTAGCTAATCCTGTCTGATTGTCTGTCTGCTGGACACATGGCAGGGTCGCATCCAATTTCATTTATGGTTGCAATTTATCCAAAACATGCACACACGGATAGAGACGATAAACAGCAAAAAGGAAAACCACAAAAACGGCAAACGACAAGAGACACATAAAGAGGCAGCAATAGAGCACACCACCATCTACAAACAAGAAAACACAAACAAACTGACACATACCTCGTGGAGGTTGTCAATGCTCTGTGAGCGCTCTGGGATATGAGGTCTCAAATGCTCCTCTGGCCGGTCAGGACGCTGCGGGCGTTCGGGGCGATGATTGGCAGAGGATGACGAGGAAGAGGATGGAGGAGAAGGAGGGCCTGCCTTGGGGATCAGATGGAGGTATCTACGGTCACCCTCAGCATCGGCAGGAATGGCTCCCTCGAACTCCTGCTCATTGCGCTTGGTCTCATCTGTGTAGAACCCTAGAACTTCGAGAACAGCCTGAGGGTTGTTGGCATAGTCCTCTTTGGTGATAGCCGATCCTGTCAGCAGTTTGGTCCACGTCTCGGGCAATCCCTGTTTTGTTCAGCATGAGTAGCATTAATATCAGGGAGACACACAGCAGCAATGCAAACAAGGGGGGGGAAGAAGGTGAAGATAAGAGGAGGTGATGGAGGAGGAGGAAGAGGAGTTAGAGAGTTAGAGTGAGAATTAGTATCAGATCCTAATAACAGCTTGCATATTATAGTATCGTCCCCACTCTCTTTATGTCATGAACACAGCAAACGCAGAGAAGCAGCAAACCAGGCGAAAGCAAAACGCAAACAAGAGGCAAAGGGCGGGACTTACAGTGAAATCACCAGTGTGGGGATCGAATCCGACATGGACCTTGTGGACGAAATCGGTTGGGCTCGAGACACCGAGCAGGGGCGATCGTGAGTAAATCTCATGCATCCACGAATAGAGCTCCTCTTCGTTCTTGCAGGAGATAAAGAAGCTGCGGTCTTTGGTGATGAGCTCAAAGCAATAGGTTTTCAAGTCCGTTCGGGAGACTGCAGAGATGTCCTCCAAGGGAACAATGACAACCGCATGGGGGGTTGACTATACCAATAGCAATGAATAAAAGGGTCGATACAAGGGGGGGATGTTAGTCGTGTTTACGCTTCTGTTGAACAAAAAAGAAACGTGGGACGGAAGGGTCCGCGCATTTTCTTCTTATTGTTGATGTTGATGTTGATGATGCCAAATGGATAAGCATGGCAATGCAGATATGATTCAGGGCAACCAACAATGCACACACCTACACACACACACAAAACAAAACAATAATAAAAAGAAAATAATCGATCGCTCAAGATGGACGTTGTCCAATTTGACTCTTTCCTTCAATTCCTCCCTTGTGCTGTAAGACCATTCAATCGCCCAAAGTGAACCCATGGTCACTTTCCAATAACTCGCAGGATACAAAAAACAACGGTCTTTAACTCATAAAGAGGGTCAATTGGCAGAGATACGATCTACTCACCTCGTTACGATGAAAGCTCAGCTTGAACTCGCGCAAAGCCATGTATCGCTTGGACCAGATAAAGGCCTTAAGGCCTTCTTCTTTTAGAGAGATGAAACCATGCTTCAGTACACCAGAAGTCGGTGCATTATCCTGAGGCGAATGGTGGTGACCGTTGTGGTTGTGGTGTTGTTGTATGGGTGTCAATTCCTTGTATTTGGCGAGTGGGTTGGAGTCGTCGGTGGCCAACATTGTTACTGTAAAATAGATAAGAACCTGAGGAAGAAAGGAAGAAGGGAAGAAAGGAAGAGTGGGAGGTGGTGTGGGAGGAAGGAAGAGAGAGAAGGGAAGAAAGAGAGAGAATGCTTGTATTTTTTCTCTGTTCTTATTTTAGCCGGAGTATGAAGCCGAAAGTAAAAGAAAATAAGCGACAAAAGGGAAGAAACCTAGTGTCGAGATGGAATAGTGTGATGGCTAACGGAAAAGGGTGATGGTGATGGTCGTGGAGGTGGGCTAAGTCTGATGGAAAACTGAGAAAGAAGGAGAAGACTCGACGGTCAGAGAGAGTGTGGGAGTGTGCGAGTGAGTATGTGTGAAAGGAAAGGAAGAAGAGAAGAGGAGAGATGAAGAGAGAAGGTTGGAGATGGACGGTGGAAAGAAAATAAGTTAAAAAAAAAAAAAAACGACTACTGAAAACAAGGGGAGGATGGACACAGTGAGAGAACAGAGTGGGATACAGAGAGAGAGACAGAGGGAGAGAGTAGGCAACAAGGGCTAAGGTTGGACAAAAGGTAAAAAAAAAGAGGTGCGATAGGCTATGGTCTGTCCAATGGGTGGGTTGATTTAAAATGAAAAAAAATGAAATGAAAAAGCACGCATGTTTATAAGTATGCTATGATGGGCAATGGCACAGACAAAGCAAAGCGAAACAACAGGACATGGCCTGGCCTCTACAACAACAACCATACACTCCCATATTCCCTCCAGAGGCTCCCAGGTCAAAATAATAAAAAGTGCTCACTCAAACGGACCCGCACACCTTTTTTTTTATTTTATTTTTTTGCTCCCATCCATCCACACATCCCCCATGGCCAAAAATGCTTGGGCATGGAACCTTTTCTCGTTTTGCGCCTTTTTAACCCACCTCCCCTGCCTTTCCCTTTTTCATTTCTCGCTCTTCCTTCCTCTCCTCTTTTCTTTCCTTCTCCCCTCTTCCCTTTAGTATACATCGCCTTCATTTTCCCCGTTCATCCATAGTTTCTTATCTCACTTCAAAAATATACATTGTTCGCATTCGGGTCTAAAATAAGAATGGCTTGCAGTCGATGTTGTGCGGTTTAGATGAACAGGATCGACTATACAAAGATATGATTATCATTCCCTTTTTTCATTCTTTCTTTTCATTTTTTGCTCGACGCCGATGTTTGTTTGTGCGTTTGGCTTACTTGCTTGCAACGCTATTGGTTTATGTTTTTAGACACCACGGGTACAAGAAGAAAGAAGGATCCCCCGTTGAAAAACAATTGGTCAGCAAGCTCAAAGGGAGGGAGTGAGCAGGGGCACCGCACCGCGCGCCGTTTACTCCATCGATCCATTCATCGAGAATGTTTATCAGGTCGCGATTCAGTGAAACAAAGAAGGTTGCTGATTTGGTCTACTCTGCTGATCGTTTGTTGGCTGGTGGGTGATGGTGGTGCCTGAATTTTTCTCCTTCCTATTTGGCGATTCGCATTTTCTCTTATTGACCGATACCTATCTGACAGCGAACTGTCTCTTTTCTCCCTCCCCACCTGACCAAGTCCGACTTTCCTTCCTTTCCAGACCAACAACACACACTGCTCACACTCCATACAGATAAACGCACACTCGCACTGTACATAACCCTCCTTCCTCCATCCTTTCATCTCTCCTTTTTCTCTCTAATTAACCTTGCATTCATCTCTCATCAAACACATTCCCCTTCACAGTACCCATGATGTCCAATAACCCACCCATGACCGCCGGCGAGTTCCTCGAAGAATATATCGAGAGTAAGTCCCAGTCGCTATGTATCTGCGCCAAGCAATTTTTTTCCTACTGAGGGCGGAAACGAAAAAAAAAAATGCACCCTGCCCCAGACTAACGCAACAAGCCACCGACCATACCACTCTCATACCCTTGTCCTACAACTCTATACTCATTTTTTTTTTTTTTTCTCTAGGTCTCGAGAATCTACCTTCAGAAGTTCAGCAAGGTCTTCAAGAACTCGGCAAAGCCGACGCCCAATACTTTGGTAACATTCATTCTTCTTTTCACTCTGCTATCTTCTTCTTGTCCACCGCAAGCTGCAAACTGCCATCATGAAACAATAGCTGACTAATCCAATCCCACTCTTTTTTTCCATTGCCTTCCTTCCCTTCTTCCTTCTTTCTTCTTTGACCAATAGATCTGAGAGAGTCATATCGTGGTCATTGGAAAAAATACACAAAGAGCGCCAAGCGGTCAAGCATACCTGCAGAGGAGGATGCAAACCTGGTCGCCGCACGTCTCAACATCGAGAAGGAGTACTGTGCCGCCATGCGTAAAGTCGACCAAAAGATTGAATACAGTCTTAAACTCTACGATCTCGTATGTCTTTTGCTTGTCCTGTTTGCTACTGCTGCACTACTTGAGTATAATATTTGTGGCCTGACATCCTGTACTTTTTTCTACATCTTCTATGCGTAGATCAACCGCCAGATTGTTCGTCTGGATGAAGAGACACAGAGACTAGGAATCGACCTCCAGGACCCGGGTGAAGTGAAGAAAGGTACGAATGACTACACCATACAACCCCGAATATCCTCTCTTTCCCTCGCACTTGCTTTGCCACCAACTTGCGAACCATACATATCCTTTGCAAATGAACCTGTAATGTTGACACAGCTCTCTCTTCCTATACCGACCTCATGCCATTGCACTTTGGTCTCGCTCTTTGCTCTTTTTGTATTGCTCAAAACAATCAAAATCGTATACATGGATGATGATGAATTGCCCGCCATAAGTCAATCTGGATGTAGCTTCCGCCAATAGAGGTAACCGGCCGCCAATGGCCCTCCAAACTCATCCCTACCACTCACATCCACAAATCCCAGCAAATCAACAACAAACCTACCTATTCATCACCCTCCTGCATAACCGTCGATACCCCCCTCCCCTAGACAACAATTTATTTACAACGCTATTTTAAACCTCCTTTTTCTAACCTATAGATCGCAAGAGCCAGAAGGGTCCAATGTCGGCACCGAGAAGCAACCCATCCGGCAGAAAGCGTGGCGCGGGCGCCATCATGATGGACATTGACCCCAACGAGCCCCTCTACTGCATCTGTCAGCAGGTCTCCTACGGTGACATGGTTGGCTGTGACAACGATTCTGTAAGTTTGTACTTATACTTCTGGTCCTTGATTTGAATATGGAAAGAATTGAAACCTAGGTCTGTGCTAACACATATTATACTACCCTTTGGCTTTTTTTTCTCTTACATTGGACAGTGCGACAAGGAGTGGTTCCATTATGGCTGTGTTGGTTTGAAGGAGCCTCCGATCGGAAAGTGGTATTGCGCCACCTGCCTTGCCAACATGAAGAACCGCAAGTAGTAAAAAATGTGGAATATGTGGCCTTGAATCGACAAAAGCCGTTCAAACATGTACGCGCAAAGGTGTCGATAGCCCTCCAGCTGCTTCCTTTTCTTCAACAAATAAAGTAACAACAAAATTTGTAAAAGACAACAATCATCGTGGTTTTATTTGTTTGCGTTGTCGTTTCAAGTAGTGGTGGTATGATGATGGGTGGTGTTACAGTTCTTGGGACGCGCTGCCACGTTCCACAGCCTTCTCCAAGGCTTCAAGTTGTTGCTGAAGTTCGTTAATCCTGGCCTGCAGTTTCGCCTCCGTTAATGCTGATGCTGATGAGGATGATGATGATGTTGATGATGTGTGTTCGTTGAAGTCGCTGTCGTTGTCGTTGTCGTTACGCTCTTGTTTCCGCATCCGGTTCCATTCTCTACCAGCCGCTGCACGCTGATACCGGCGGTGTCTCTCTTCCCGCTCCGTGAGCCAAGCCCACATTGCCTCCTCCTGGTCTCGTGTGTACCCATTGTCGCCAAAGCTATCGTATTCCACCCCACCATAGTAACCGCCCTTGGATGGTGGCGCCATGTGTGACCGACTGCCGCCACCCCTCTGCTCTGCAAAGACATCGCTTTGAATCTTCTCGATCTGAGAGGTCACGCTCGAGATCTGGAACCAGATATAGACGTTGGCCAGCATCACGATCACCAAGACCGCCATCAGAGCCATGTGAGATGCTCCCTCGCCATCCGGACCCGTCGAGAAGGAAGCCATGATGCTAGAGAGCAATCCAGCGGCTCCACCACTGGCACCATTCATTCCTGCAGACTGTTGTGCAGTGGTGGCGGGACCCTTCTCAGACTTGCCGTTCTCCATCGAAGGTTGCGCAGGTGCATGCTGGTGGTTTTGCTTAGTCCTTGCGCGATCCTGCGTTGGGATGGTCGTTCTGCTTGGAGTGGGAGCTCTCCTACTTGCATCAGCCGTAGGTGGTACGGAGGCGGATCCCGTGCTAGCTCCGCCAAACTCCTCTGGATGGGCAGCAATATGCTTACGAATGCTCGAGTTCAGCTCCTTGTAATGTGTTCCCATTCCCTCTGCGGCGCCCTTCTCGATCTGACCCTTGATCCAACTACTTTTGGTGAACTCGACAGCTCCGGTAACAACCACTAGCACCTGGTTGGGGCCAGCCCAGGTAATGCAGGTTCGGCACTTGGTCGTAAAGCTTCCTCCAGAGGGGACATCCGGTGTCGAGGTTGTTGTGACAGTCGAGACATGGTCGTCAAAGTTCTTGTACTCGCATACGTCTGTCAGGATTGCCTTGGTCGTCTTGGGTCCGATTGGCATACCCAACCACTTTGTATACTTGGTCACCTTGGTTGAGGTTCCATCGCCAGCATCCTTCCAGGCCTCTTCCTGCACGTCTGCTCCCTTCATGGCCTCGTTGGTCAGGAAACTCTTGCTAAAGTTGGAATCGAACAAGAGTTTCCACATGCTCTCGACCGTTCCTGGGTATGTTTCCGACAAGAACGAGTTGGCGTAGTGTCGGCCGTCCTTGGAACACTTGCAGGTTGTGGGTGCATGGTTGGCTCCTGCACCTGCCGGTGCTCCTCCATCTGCTGATGATGATGATGCTGCTGCCGCTGGAGCACTTCCATTAGCCGCCGCATGGCCGTTAGTCTTGATGGAGAGGCTGTTAGGCGCAGACTCTGATGCCGAACGTCCGCTTCGGGGATGATCCTCCAAGTCAAAGGTCGATTTGCTGGTAGGACTGGCCTGCTGCTTGAAATCAAACGATGTCGGTCGAGGAGGTAACTCGGACTGAGACCGACCTCTTCCCTTACGTGTACTCTCTGTCGCCGCACCTAAGTGACGCAATCCATGATTAAAACAGAATGACACCCCGAGTTAGCTAATACTTCTCGACTTTTTTTTTTCTTGATCCGGCATTTTTCGAAGTCAAAGCGGCATTGTTCTCATAATATCTCGTTGCTTGTCGCGAAAATTACCGTGACGACCGTCATCATCTGGAAGAATGGGAGCAATGACCTCTGTTAACACATTTGAGCGCAAGACGGAGAGACCACTTCGGTCAGTTTCTTCTTACTCTCCATCATTATCGCAAATTCTATTACAATCATAAAGAAGCAAAACATTTGTAATTACCCTTGAAGATCTTCTTGACGGTAGACCGCTTTGAGCCACGTCGACGTGATCCAACAGACGACTTGCCATCCATGTCCTCGCCAGTCTCCCAGTCGGCCTCGTCTGCAGTCCAATTCTGAGACGCCGATGAGGATCGCCTGTGTCGGTTCCTCCGCGAGTCGGAAGCTGGTCGGGCCGAAATGAACGAGTCGGCGTCGTCGTCATCATGTAACGTGACGTTTGATCGGTTCTGGCGAAAATAGGCGTTGTTGTGGGCCGCTGAGGCATTGGCTGCACAAGGAAACGACTTTCTCCATGCTGCCATCAAAAGGTCGTGTGCTGCATCGCGAGACAAGAACGAGGCGAAAAAGTGACCCTTGGTGTTGGTTGTTGTTACGATGCTGATGGCGTTAGGGATCACAAATGCCGTAAGTCGTTTTTCGATAGCCGTGATCTCGGAGAACGCAATGACCAACTAGTTGGTATCAAAGAGAGACAAGGAGAGAAAGTAGAGGGGAGACGGAGATGAAGAAAAAGAGGAGGGGCTCGGTGAGTATCAATTGATAACAATATGTTGGATCACCCTTGTCTTTTACTGCCCCAGTACAAGATGATACTATTTGCACGAAAACAACAGGGGAAAGGAACCAAAACAAATGCAACGGCTTGGCCTATATCATTCATTCTTTTCCGGATTAGACTGGGGCTTTAGGAAAGCCATGTACAATAACACTTACGTTGGTGACCCATCCAAAGATGTTGGCGTTGAAGCAGACATGGTTCTCGCTGATATAAAGTCGACCCTGAACCAAGATTTCTTTCTGGAGAGCACAACCGTAATCTATTTTAGATTTTTAATGTTCAAAGAGGCTGTAAGCAAACTGAGATCGAAGTGCGATGGATGTACAAAGCAATATTGTAAGGTGCAAATGCACAAAGACAAAGACGAAGACAAACAAAGAAAAGAAGGAGCCGCTATGACAATGAAAACGAGGTGGCCTGATGTTTGATTCATTTTTCAGTGGGCACACGAGATGTATGGAAGAACAGATCTTTGTGTGGACCGCATTTACCCAAACGATCTCAAAAGAAAACAAAAATAAAGCACGCTTTGGTTTGGGTATTGTCCAGAACACAGCCCTGGAAGAGAGCAAGTAGAGGCCAACAGGCATAACCCAAAATATTAATTAACGATTGAGAGTCAAGACAGTACAACAGCCACGTATGCTCTTCTCTCTCCCTCTTTTGCCCACTCAACCCGCTTCCCACACAACACACACGCCATCATGCGAGTCTCGATCTGTTCCTTTTTGCCACTCTTTTGTGGCTCTGGGACAATGCTCACAATCCAAACAACAAGTCCACCATCTCTATTTTGATCCTCTCTGCTGGCCAGGGTTGAATTATCCACCGAACAATTGGTGGATGATTAAGGGAGATCGGGTGAGGGGTCGTTGACCTGTGGGGGTTTTCTTGAAAGTGCTGTGTTATGGAGTGTGTATCTGTACCTTCGATCAGCTTTTCCTCGTCAGGCACACTCCGGAAAACGCTGTGAAAGTCGCTGAAGCGTTTCTCGTTCGCGTAGACAAAGTTGATGTTGGCAGCCGAGTAGTCGTCGCCGTCGTTCTGTGAGCTTGTCGACCCTGCTTGGCTGTAGCCTGCATCGCCGTTGTAGCTGTATTCCTGACCGTCGGCACCGTACGATTCTGGGAAGCTGCCTGGTCCACTTCCTCCTTGAGCCTGCGTGACGGGGAGGTTGTTGTCGGTTTCGTAGGGTTCGTATTGGATGGAACCGCCGTTCATCTGGAATGCCTCCATGGTCATTGTCTCTGGCTGAAGGGAGACCATGCCTTGATTCTCTTGATTGGTTGTGGTGGTGGTATTGGTTGCTGTGGATGTGACGATGCAAAGAGAGGAAATAGGTAGGGATTGTTTTAGGATAGGAAGATTTTTTTGGAGTGAGGTGAGAGAGAGAGTAAGTGTGAATGAAGGAGGAGTGAGAGGAGCAGAAGAAGTAAGAATTAGGTGGGTGAGCAAGAGCACTGTCGTCTAAGTTTGGAAAGGAAAGAGTGTGAGAACTGAGGAAGACGAGAGAGAGAGTGGGAGGGAGTCGAGCCAACGAGGGCGCAGGGAGAGGAAGTGGGGAAGAGAAGAGAAGAGAAGAGAAGAGAAGAGGAGAGGAAAAGAGATAAAGGGTATGTAACTAACAGACAACGATGTCTATCAATTGTGGCAATTGAATGAGAAGAGAAAAGAGAAAAGAAAACAGAAAAAAGAAGGCGAGTGTGTGTGTGTGTGCAATGGGTCTTTATGGTAGGGCAAAATGTAAGAGAAAAAGGCACAAACAAAGAAAGAAACAGTCGACGAAGAGGTCGACGACGATTGGTTGATAGTGGGACACTTGCACACTATTCATACACACGATCGATGAAGATGAAGATAACTAACACTTGTAATAAAAAAAACACCCCCGCGCCCAAAAAGAGAGAGAGAGATGCAATTGCAGTCAGCAAGCAGGAGAGACGCCACTCCAAATGTTAGTGGGATCAATGGGGGATTGAAAACATAAAACGTATTTTAGCTAGCAAGGTGCTGCACGCATTAACTGTTTCCAATGCTCTCTCTCTCACACACGCTTCTTATGCCCTTCTTAATACCGCCATTTGAATTCCTGCAGTGATTCCCTGGTATGGGGGGGCCATGAATAGGTGCATTCTGCCAAAAAAGAACAAGTCACTCTACACACGTTTTTGTTCGGTACACTGCATAGTACGGAGAAAAGGCTTACCATTGCCAGAAATATTCCCATGTCTCCTTGCCTCTTCATCACCACCACCACCACCTCTCACCATAGTCTCCGCGCCGTTGATGTCACCGTTGGAATAATTGCTATTGTTGTTGCTATTGCTGTTGCTGATTCCATTCGGGTCCGCCTCTCCTCCTCCGGCCGTTGGTGCTGATGCAGGCAAACTAATGCCCAGAATGTCCGTGGCAGCATGACGAACAGTGGCGAGGAATCCTCCTGCCCCTCCTCCACCTTGTGCGCCTAAAGCGGAGGTGGGGGTTGTTGACTGGGGGATACTGCTTGCGCTGCTGTATGTCTTTGCGAGAGGTGGTTTGACTTGTATTGCTAGTTGTTCAGAGTGTGTGGCGGCAGGAATTGTGGTGGCAGGAGTTGTGTTGGCAGAAGGAGGAGGAGGAGGGGCTTGTTGGAAGGGCGTGTCGTTGGCCACTTGTGGGTCTGCACTTGGAGAGGGTGTCATGACTAGTCGTTACAGTTGTGTGTTGGTGTGCTGATGTGCGTGTGGATGAAAGTAGTAATAGGAGTATAGAGTAGAAAGAAGAGAGGAGGATGTGGAGAAAACAAAAAAGGTGGGAAAAGACAAGAGATAAATAGGCACCAGAAGAAAAGGCGATCAGAGCGATAGAAGAACAGGAATAACGAACAGCAATAGAGCATTGCTGCATCATGAACAAATGAAAGGAAGAAATTTATTTCTTCCTTGAACGGCTATGATGCGATGATGACCGAACACCTGGCCTCTCTCTCTCTCTCTCACACACACATACACACACACGCATCATCCTTAGTGACATTCCTTCTTTTTTTTTTCTTTTCACTCTCTCCCTATTCGTTCAAAGTTGATACTCCAAGACATCCAGTGGAAACCAAAGATGCTGGTTGGACAACACATTTTGGTGGCGCATCTTACAGTGAGATGGAATAAGGGAAACCTGAGGGGTTTCGCAGACTAAGTGATCAACGCGATTCAGACGCGTCCCTCTGATCTTCATCTCGTCAGCCAATGATGTTTCCACAGTTGATCAAACATTGGGTGTCAGCACCCTTGTCCTCAACGCTCGTCCATATCGCTGTTAGAATAAGACGGGCCAGATCCAGCACCTTTATTTGATACAGTACCTCGCGTGCATAATGTAGTGCAACTCTCGATTGCATTTTAGACTATTTCTCTCGTGCGAACTCGTCGTGTGTTCCTGAATATATTTCGAGCCAAGGACAATAGACGCAACAAAGCACGATCTATGCATTCCTCCTCTTCCTCCTCCTCTTCCTCCTTTCTTCCCAACGGTCAATTGTCAATTCGACGAACAAAAAAAGTGACGTCTTTCTTCCTTGTTCTTTGGCGTGTTGGGAAGACTATAAAAAGTCCGCCAGCAGCACCTTTCCTTCTTCTTTATTCTTTCCTTCCTCCTCCCTACACACCACCCACCCCAACCCAACCCAACCCTCTCTCACAATGGCCATCACCAAGGTTCACGCCAGACAGATCTTCGACTCCCGTGGCAACCCCACCGTCGAGGTCGAGGTCACCACCGCCCACGGTAAGCCTTCCTCTTCTTATTCTTTTTCGCTCGCGTCCTTGTACTCCCTTTGTCGCATTCCTCATTCCTCCCATTGCCATTCGCCCTCC
>QZWT01000387.1:0-12477 GCA_004114315.1 Cochlonema odontosperma
GCTCGATGGCAGCCAAGGAGAGGGCACAAACGGTGGCGCTGATGAAGGAGAGACTTGCACGGATGAAGACTCAGACACTGACATCTTCACAATTGGCGCTGCAGCAGTTCCATCAGCAGCAGGCATCGGGATCTGAGCAGGGACAGGGCAATAATGGCAATGGCCATGGAGGACCTGGCAACCAGTACTTTTAAACAATTTACACTTGTAACAACATACAATTCAATAAAGTGAATGAACTCTGTAATCATTTCATGTGTTATGGCAATCAGGGTGGGATGCGAATAGAAAAGGCAGGGGTGCTTGTTGCAGGATGGATGGTGGGTCAGGGGAATGAACATTGGAGGTGCACTGGAGAACTAATAAAAAAAGAAAAAAAGAAAAAAAGGTTTATGTGGTTCCTGAATGCACCAGACACATAGATAAGAGTACAACGGGGGAAGTACAAAGGGGTGCAGATACAGCATTGACCTGATTGTTTTTTGTCGAATGGTCAGTGTGCAGTCTTTTTGTTCAATGTCATCATTCTTCTTTTTTTCCTTCTTTCTTGTACCTTCTCTCCCTTTCATTTTTTTCACACACTTTATCTCTACCGCACCTTCACCGTCCTTCCTCTCCAAAAACTTATTGGCGACCCCCCCATTTCCAATAAGGATGATTTTTAAGACACAACCCAACTCGTCCGCCTGTAATGGCAGTAACCAGGCCGGCGAGTCTATCTCTGTTGTCGATCAGGAGAGTACCACTGCTGTGCGGGCTAGCAAACTCACATCGACAGGAGCGGGAAGTGACGAGATTGACGGACAGCAGGACCATAATCATGATGGGGATATCGCGCTCAACTCCTACGAAGCCACTGCTGCTGCTGTCGCTAATGCTGCTGACCATGGAAAGCAGCGACCCATGGCTCTGGATCAGGAGAATTCGAACAAGTCAACGACGATTGTTCGAGCGTCAGGCAGTATTCACGAACACGCTTCTCATATCGGCAACGGCAGTATCAGCAACCACCAGGCCGAGCGACAGAATCAGGCCACCGCATTCTCGACATCAAGCACACAAGTCGACGACAACAATAACAACAACGATGAGGGTTCAAGTCGCGAGGTGAGGAGGATCGGGCGATTGTCGACCCCTGACCGTGGGAGAATTATGGTGGCCCGGTCCATGATTCCCAGGGGCACATTCTTGTACCGCTTGGCTGCGCAAGCCACTGTCTGTGATACCGATAATCGGACTCGACGATGTGCTTCTTGTTTTAAGAGGATTGGCTCTCACGACCACGACATGACAGTCATGAAGGAGGAGACTGTGGAGACGACAAAGAAGGTAGATGATGGTGGTAATGAAGGTGGTAGTCATGGGTGCGAGGGATGTGGAGAGATTTGGTATTGTGATCATGGTTGTGCAGAACGAGATTGGGAGGTCTTGCATGCTGCCGAGTGTCGATTCCTCAAAGCCCTCTATCAAGGTGTTCCTTCTACCATCACCACCTCCTGCAACAACAAAACTAACATCGACGAGGACGAGGCAGCATGGATGACGTCAGTTGGAAACCCTCATCGGGAAGCCATCATGCGATTCTCCCAAGAAGGATTCGAACCTTACACCCAAGACTACTGCCGAGTCCTCATCCGGACCCTCACCCATCGATTCCACGAATTCACGGAGCCTCCCCTCTCGATTCAACACGGTATTTCTCCTGCCGACCCGCCCTACTTGGAGTCTGCAGATCCGGACCAGCCACAGGGACCGTTACCGTATTCGGATGTTGAGGACCTGGTGATGAACCGGGAGAGTTTTTCGAAAGAGAAGGTTGAAGGGGAGTTTCGGGATGTGGTACGGATCTTGGATGCGTTTCAGGGGCATCTTGAGGCTTTCTATTTACCGCGGATGGACCGACGTCGTCGCCAACATAAAGAAAAGGAGATGACAGGAGGATCTGGGAACGTGTTAAAGCCGCCACGGAGACTTTTGGAGACAGAGTTGATGGACTTGATCATGAGGGAGGAATGCAACTCCTTTGGAATGTACGAATACCCTCCCTTCTTCCTTCCTTCTACCGCCACCGCCGCCGCCGTCGCCGCCAGTACGGATGCAGGAAAATCAGGCGAAGCAAAGGACAACTCCAAAATATGCTATGCTCTGGGTTTCTTCGTCCGCCAACATCTCTATGGATTCAACCACTCCTGTAGCCCTAA
Organism: Cochlonema odontosperma; assembly: GCA_004114315.1. NCBI lineage: Eukaryota > Fungi > Zoopagomycota > Zoopagomycetes > Zoopagales > Cochlonemataceae > Cochlonema > Cochlonema odontosperma. The sequence goes on from QZWT01000387.1 coordinate 2,202, forward strand.
CCTGTTCCATGTGGCTCATAACAACCAGCTCTTGTTGTACGCTGCGCGCGATATCCCACCCGGGGAGGAGATCAATATCACCTACCTCGAGTTTGGACCCCATTACCGGATCACCCCACCTTCAAGAGCAGGAGCAAAGAAGGGGGTTGAGGAGGAGGAGAAGAGGAGGAAGAAGACGAGGGAGGCGTTCGAGAATCGGAAGCGTTTTCTGAAGAGCCATTTTTATTTCGACTGTGGATGTGCTCGATGCACTTATGAGACCACCCTCTACTCTTCCTCCGACGACGATATGAAGGAGGAGGTGAAGGAATTGATAGGGGAGGAGGAGGAGAAGGAGCGGTTCTTGAGGGAGGGGTTGAGCTGCGAGCAGGAGGGATGTTTTGGATTCTATGCTCCTCCTGCAGTCCTTCATGCCCGACAGGATAACAAGGGTAGCAAGAATGGCTGTGATATTGGATCGAAGGTGGACGGGCGATGGGGATGTGTTGCCTGTGGTCGATTCCAGTCCTAAACCCCTCTTCTCTTTCTTTTTTTCTTCAAAGTCCTCGTTTCTTTTACACAACATACACACTTACTTTGCATTGAGTAGTAAAATATAATGTTCGATATCGTCTGCCACAAGAGCAATCCAATGGTATTTAGTTTATTAACTAGAAGTCCAAGTACAGATCGTATGTAATTTATGACCGGTAGTCTGCGTTGATAGAGATGTACTCATGCGAGAGATCACAAGTCCAGTAGGCAGTCTTCTCCTCTCCCAAGTTCAACTCCACCCGGATTTCCAAATCCTCCATCTTCAAGATCTCGCTCGCCCTAGCCTCATCCACTTGCTCAGGCTCGCCATTAACCAGCAATTTCAAGGGTTCAGACTGGTCCTGAGGGATAAAGGAGACAGAGACCTTCTTGGGGTCGATCTCGGAGACGCCCGAGTATCCGACGGCGCAGAGGATGCGACCCCAGTTCGCGTCTTGGCCGTAGAGGGCGGTCTTGACAAGGGAAGATGTTGCGATGGTCGAGGCTACTGTCTTTGCAGCCTCGAACGATGGTGCTCCCTAGTTAGGATTGAAAAAAGTAAAGGAGGAGAGTGTTTAGAATTTTTTTCCACGAGGGAAAAAGAAAATTTGAGCATAGAGTTTGTTAGGAACGAGGAAAGATGAAAAAATTGAAAGAGGAGGAAAGAGATAATAAAAGCTGAGCGATTTTTTTTTCGGGAGTTGCGTGAATTGATTATCGTTTCCCCTATCCTCACTTTTTTTTGTCTTTGGTTGCATATGCGTGAATATGCATTGGAGTGTGTATAAAACCATAAGACATACAAGAAAAAAAACACTCAAAACACAAAACACCTCAATACAACGCAACAAAAAAGCACAAGCGCCTTACCTCAACGGAAACCTTGACAAACTTGGTAGCGCCTTCACCATCACGAACAACTAACTGAGAAAGCTCCTGCGCAAACTCAGTCAAGTTCTCCCGGAAGGCCTCAAAGTCCTTACTCGTCACGTCCTCGACCACAATCTTTCCACCTGAAGCACCACCGTTGGCCAAAAGGGCCACAGTATCGTTGGTACTCATATCTCCATCAACACTGATCGCGTTGAACGACCGGTCAACCGCATGGGTCAACGCATACTGCAACAGACCGGGTGCAACTCCGAGATCGGTAACGATGGTACCCAGAAGCGTCGCCATGTTGGGGTGGATCATTCCAGCACCCTTGGTAATACCAGCCATACGATATTCGACTCCCGAATCAGGCAGCTGGAAGGTCTTGCTCCTCAACTTGGGGAACGTGTCCGTCGTCATATAAGCCTCAGCACAGTCCATCCAATGCTTATGGTCTCCTCCCAAAGCCCTCTTCGAATCCTGAATGCCCTTCAAGATCTTATCCATCTTCAAATGCTGTCCGATCACACCGGTCGACATGACAAGCGAACTACGTTGGTGTCCAGTCAAGTCATCCAAGGCTTCCAACATCTCCTTGGCGTTTTCGAGTCCCTGCGCTCCCGTGACAGCATTGGCACATCCAGAGTTGGTCACCATTCCATGGATCCCCTTTCCGCCATTATCCTGTAACCGGGTACGGGAGGCAACAACGGGGGCGGCCTGGAAGACGTTTTTCGTGAAAACGGCTGCTGCAGAGCAGGGCAAGTCGGGGGAGGTGATCAGGGCCAGATCCTTGGCGCCAGACTTCTTGACGGCAGAGGAGATGCCAGAGACAAGGAACCCCTTGGGGTAGGAGCCGGAAGTGGGGATTAGCTTCTGCTTGGAGGCGGGGAGAGAGGACCAGTTTGGGGGTGCCTTGGTCGAGTATGCACGCGCCAGCGAGAGGGTGTTATTCACACCGCTAAGGACGCGGCGGGGGAGTGAAAGGAAGGACATTGCGTTTTTGTTGGTCGAGTAGTGGCGTTGATGAAAGGAAGGGTGATGAAGAAAGAAAAAGTAGACCAGGAAAGAAGTAGAGGAAAAAAGCGAATGAGGAGTAAAGTGCAAAAATCAAGGGTCCGTCGCGCTGTTCTTATTCAAAAAAAAAGGCAGTCTCGAGATGTGGGATGATGGTTCCTGAGTCAGAAATCTCTCTTTGAATAAGCATGTATTCTGATTACTAGAGTTTAGAAAAGAGGTGTTGGTACAGAAGGTGTGCTAGAGGGACTGCTGCTGAACAGGCAGGGTGTGGAGGATGCTGGTATGCATTGGTCGAAATGTGTACGAGTGGACAGGTGCAACTTGCGCTGCAGGGATCTCTTCCATCCAAAATTGCAAAAAACGACGACGGGGCGAAAGATCCCGTTCCGGCCCCGTCTGGCCGATTCAGGCCGGGATCTGCGCCACATTGAAAAATTGGTCGAACTGGTTCAACCACGCGCACATCTCATCCCGCGAGGGTGCCTGCATCAAGTACGCGTTGTTTGACGTGAATATCGAAAACACGTACTTTCGCTAATGATCGCAACGATAACGATAAAACAAAGAGTCAGGGTAAGCCATTGTGAGCAAGTGAGAGAGGGAATGAGGGAATACAAAAAAATGAAAAAAGCAGTATGACACGTACGTTGAGCATTTCCTCAAGATGTTGCTTGTAATCAACACGGACATTGGTCAGATTGACAACAGCAAGCTCTTCCATCTCAGAATTGGTGGCGTATATATACATGTACGGGCGGCGGATCACAAACCATCGCTTCACCCACACATCGTCCTTGAACTCGGGATAGTGCAAATATCCTCGTTTCGACATATTATCGCTAATAATGACAAAACACAATGCCTAGGTAAGTTATCTCAACGCCTTTGAAATTTGATAACAGGCGCCGTTTCCATCGGCAATCATTCGATGAGCATTTAGTTACCTTTTGGTGATAAAATTCGCCTCAGACTGGAAACGAGCGACAGGTCGCCTGGATTTTGCTGCTTCCGAATCTTCTTCGTCCGATGATGGGTCCTGTCGGCGCAACACCTATGTACGGAAGATGAATCACAACACATCCGTGGTTAGAAACTTGAAGAAAACACTTGGACATCTAACACGAAACTACTTCAAATAAAAAGGCCAAATTACCTCATCAACAGTGGGCTCCTTGCGAGTCCAGAGTTGGAGCATCCGTTGCAGCAGATCTTGGGAGTGCTGATCCAATGCCTTGTCCTCTCCAGAGTCGTCCACGACTGTCTCTGCTTCATCTACGCTTGACCCACTGGATGCTTCCTCTCGCAGTTGCAGAAACTGTCGCGTCTTGGAAACCTCCTCATGTCGCGCCAAACGCGATGTCCGTGTTTTGAAGCCCGTTACTAGAGAGACTCCTCGGGGTTTCCAGCCTCCCAAAAACTCTTCTCCTCTCACGTAATTTCCTGCCGTGTTCATCCTCCATAACTCCGAGACCTTTCTAGGAATAATCGGCTTGAGGTGTAACAAGAACAGTCCACACACACGAGAGAGCATCCTCGTCGAAGCAAGGAAAGAAGTCAACTTGGACGGTGCTCTTGCCTCCCGATCCTGAATCTGCATTGCAATATCCATCTGGAACCGGACAGGCTCAGGGCATCGATCAGCCTCCACTGTCCATGTCAAGGTGAGAAGAACACGGGTGCCAGAAGCGGTCACTCTGTTCAGGAACAGAGAGTCGTGGAGTGTGCTATCCCATGAAGCTTGCACAACGAGATCACTTGTGCCGTCAGTTGGATATTCCACCTTTTGACCAGGCACAAGGTTGAGAGAAATGTCGTCCCGAGCAGGCGAATCGGTGGTGCGACCCTTGTTATCAACAAGTCGAACGTTTCCAACTTGAATACCAGAGACCTTATTCCACTGAAACTGCCGACCGGAAGTATGCGAGAGAGACAAAATAATGCGCCTCTGCAGCCCTTGGCGAAGCTGGAACGCTCCCGAGTCCATGACTGTGTTCGAGAGAACTTGGACTGGCACATAGTCACCCTCGGGTGCAAGCTCACAGACCTGCACAAACGCCAAAACATCGTGCTGCTCCTCCTTCGCGTTCTCCTCCTCTGATCGCAAGTCCGAAAGTCCACTTGCAGACCCAATACTCTCCAAGGATGATCGGTTGTTGGTTCCATTCACACCTGATCTTGACGCCGCCAGTCCATTCTTTCGGGCCTCCTCCTGCTGCTGGATTTGTTGCTGATGAGAAAGCTCTTGCTCCAGATCCCACTTCTCCCACGCCGCCAATGTCGCTGGTCTCGCCTGCCCAAACACCTCGAAGTGGAGACTACCATTTGTCAAGACCTCCAACATCGGCTCAGTGATCACCATAGAGATCGTCTGTGTGAAGCCGAAAAAGATGGCTTGATCGCCGAAACCATTGACGGGCTCTGTAGCGAAAATTTTCTCTCCAGCAGTGTTGGGAGCGGCTCCACCAAAGTTCGAAAGACGAAACTGGGCGTGGACCTGGGTATATTGCTTCTCGGAGAGTCCTTCAATAGCCACGAGCGAGATCTCAAACAGGAGCTGATCACCAACACCGACGGCCGTTTCCGCACCGTCCACCTTGCCATTGCTGGTTCCAAGACGCGATCGCTCGCGGCTGTGGCCTCTGCTGGGTCCTCGACTCTGACTGAGGGCTGTTGGAGAGTTGGGTGTTGAAGGGATGGGTGAAAGGCTGGATCGGACTCTGGCGTCGCTATAACTCAGTGGGGTGAGCCCGATCCTGCAGCGACCCATAGTGTTGCCAGTAGTGCGACAGACGATCGGAAGGACACTCTCCATGAACTGCATCTTAATCAAACTCTTCAAGGGGACCGAGGCTGTACCGACAAAGGTGAAACGTGGGCTGGGCGTCTCGTAGAATGGATCCTCCACGTTGAAGTGTTTCCTGTACTGCGGCCGGTCGGCAAAGTTGTAGAGGTTCCGCATCCGCTGAAGTCGCACCTTGAGCTTCTCGATGGACCAGAGATAGATCGAGTGGTGCTTGTTGTCAATCACCTTGATGCCCACGCACGACCGCTTCAAATTCGACAGCGATGATTCCTCGTCCGGGTTGGGGTTGAACTGCGACAACCCTGCTGTGCTCTCCCAGAAAGAAGTTGGGTTGGAAAAGGACCCAGCCTCGAGGATGGTGAACTGGTAGACGACGTCCTTAGAGAGTTCCCGACTGATGATGTTGGCTTCCTTGATAAGCACCGCGTTCGTCAAAATAGACTCAGCCATCTGCACACTCCGCTCCTCCCTCCAACGCTTCAATGTTTTGTGAATAATTTTCAGCTCGTAGTCTGAGTAAAGTGGCAATAACAGCTTGCCTTTCAGCTGTGACTCCTCCAGGTGATGGCTGGCAACACTCGTAAGAGAAAGGCGCTTCATCTTGTCCTCAAACTGCTCCCTCTGCTGGTCCAATTTCTTCATCAGGTCCTCCTTGGCTTGCCGAAGTCGCTCCTCCATCAATGCCTTTTCAGCCAAAAGTTCGTCCGATTTAGCCTCTGCCGCCGACAAATTCTGGATCTTGGCCTCATACTCGGCTTTTTGTTGGTTCATGAGCTGCATCTCCTCCTGAGCCAATCGCAGTTTCTCCTTCAAGGCCAATGCAGAAGACTCCAACGAAGGGATAGGACTCTCGCGGCCGTCCTCCGTCATCGCATTCTCGCCGTGCCATCTCCCGTTGAAAGAAAGGCGTGATGATCTCGACTCGGTTTCGTCATCAAAGTTTGAGCCTGCGCGGCTCTCAGACCTCACGCTCTTCCGCATATACCGGATCTTGGCAATGTTGTCAAAGAGAACGTCCAGATCCTGATCCTTGAGCTGGTTGATATTGGACTCGGAGAGCATGTGGGCATGGATGACGGCCTCCTTGCGGGCATAGTTCCAATCAACAAACTCGGAATGAACTGATCCTGACGACAGAGGCGAGTCTGGACGATCTTCCGGACGATCTTCCTCCATGCCGTTTGAGTGCGCTGTCTGGACTTTGCCGACCGGGGACGAAATCATGCTGGAATGAGGCGTACCGGCTTGTTGTTGTTGTTGAAGATCCCGCTCCCGTCGAACCTCTTCTGGGTGATTAAAGCGAAAAACATGGTAGTCTCCCAAGATGACACGGAATCCTGATCGAAGGCGCTTGGGCTTGCTGATGCGGAGTCCATTCACCATCGTCATCGACGACTTTCCTGGGTACAAGGTCACCTTGGAGTTGTTGTTCTCAAAGTAGCAATGTGCGTCATGGATGTTGGTTCCTGATAGCCGGATATCAGCAGGTGCTGAGGACTCCAAGCGTCCTACAAGCGTCTTGCCAGGTTTGAGGTGATACACCAGACACTCGGACATAAGGGGGTCCTCGTTGAGGTTGACCAGATGGGGCATCTTCTTTGGCGTGTGAACTCCGACGTGGCCCTTGTCGACAGAGATTCCAAGCTCCTCCAGCGTCTTTTCTCTCTCCTGCTGAATCTCCTGGGTCTTGCGTAGCTTCTCCTCCCATGTCTCGTTGAGCTCGGCCATAATCTTTTCTGACGCCTTGACTTCATCCTGAAGCTGGTCCTTAGTGAGTGTTCTGGTGTTACCATGGAGATCAACGATAGTGACGGCGGAGTTCGGAGCCTTCAAGTCGGAGCCAGCCTGTGATGGATCGTAGATGCTGAGCTTCGATCGTAGGTCCAGTAGTTCCTCCTTCAATTCTCTAATCAACTTGGCGTTCGGGTCCTCGTTCACGATAGCCTTGTTCTTGATACGCTTGGCCTGATCAGCATAGCGGAGGGTGCTCAGTGTCTCGTCGTAGTTTACGTCCGCAGGAGAGAGAGCAGCGATGATGGTGGTTTTCGAATTTCCTCCCAGACAGTCTTTAAGCAGCCATGTCAGAACCTAAAACATGTCAGCAGCACGAGACGCGTTAGTCATAACCCCTAACGAGGCGACTGAAATCAATTGCAGATTGGTATCTTGGAAAGTATAAGTCTACAACATACCGAGTCTCGGTAGGGTATAAAGGCTTCTGCAGGCTTTTTGAGGGACTTTTTGAGTGTGGTTGTAGATGCCGATGACGCGTCGGCAAGGGCCGAGATGACCTTGCCCAGAGTGGTCAATGATTTGTTGATGTTGGCTCCTTCCTTCAAACGTGCTCCCGTGGCTCCTGTGGAATTGGCACGCTCACTTCCAGCAAGGTCCACAAGACTAGCAGTAAAACATTTAAAAGAGCAAATGATATTAGCAATGTGACTTTACCTCGGCGAAATGGATAGATATACGCCTATACTTTGCAAAGAGTACATCTGTGGTGATTCCTTACCAAATCCTAGATACTTTTTCCGTCTCCAGCTTTGTCAAGGTGTCATGTCGTCGTTGAGTGAGCAGCACTGTAAAGACTGCGTGAGATCGACTTGAAGTCTCGTTCATGTTAGTCGCTGCCACTGTGCGTGCCTATAATCCAGAGAACGAAAAGAGAAATGTCCAGCTTAGTCAAACTTGACCTTTAACGTTGTTCATGCATCCGCAGTTATGCATCTTTCCTGCCCTCGCATGACCGATATAAAATGTTACCTTGTTTCCTTCATCCATCAAGTTCTCGATATCCTTGAAAGAGGTGACCATTAGCTTAGAAAGGTCCTCGACATAGGGTCCTAGTGAAGGGTGCTCTCGAACTTTGAGGTGGCCCTTATTCTTGGGGTTCAAGAGGTCACGTACCCTCTCACAGTAGATTTCCATGTAAGAGACCTCAACTCGATAACTAAGGGTTGGATCCGTGTTGGCTTCAATCCGGCGGAAAAGTTCGTGGCAGGAAAGGGGTATAATGCCACGGTCCTCACCGTAACCCATCTAACCGTGACCAATGAATAAGAGATATGAAGAATCCATTTAGCCTTTCTTCCCCCCTGCGCCATGGTTCTTCCCGTCGGGAAAAAAAACGCTCGCATTCCATGTGATCTTTCCGCATCAATCATCCCCCGCGCATTTTTCTCGCCCCTCATTTTTGTTCAATTTTTCGCATCTCGATCTTGTGCTGGCACGAGTCGCAACTGATGTTCATCCGTTCCTTTGACCATGTACGCTTCCGACTCACCATTGAATACGACTTGCCACTGCCCGTTTGTCCATCTATAGATGTTGAATGAAGACATCAATCAGTAGGGTCAGTCTCATAGATGGCACTGCGGACAGATCCCGTTGCCCCTATCGCGAACGGACGCCATCGCTGCGGGCTTTAGATGACGACTAATTAAGCTCAGAATTCTCAACCAGCTACAAGACGCATTTTTATGTATTTTTTCCCCTCTTTTCTTCCCTTTCGAGGGATCCTTTCCACGGAAAAGGGTGTGGTATGACCAACTTGATCACACACTTCCACAACGACTAAGTAAGAGGCGCAAAAGAAAGAAAAAAAACAAACAATAACAAAAACAACAACAAGAAAAACTTACAGGCAACGATGCAAGTATTGTAGCCGCTGAAAGAGTGGTTGAGGAGCTCGACACCCAGATCGTCGTACAAACGTTGTTGGCCTGCGTAGTTTGGATCACTCTTATCAAAAGACCAGTAGGAGTGGTCGAAGGAGAAGGATTTCATCCCGCCGTCGTCTGGCTTTCGAATTGTAGTCATATCCCCGTCCATTTGAATGATGCATTCCGCCTGCTTTGCAATCTCTATGTATTCAAGAAAAGGAGTTCCACAAAGGAAGAGAAAACATTTGTTAGTCTGGTCTCATTTAGCCAGTCCTCGTGGCATTCCGTCATGAAGAACGACTGTCAACGAAAACAACGAGGCCCTAGTCCCTGCATTACTGATCCTAGATCTTTGTGGTCTCCTTACCTCGACTGTTGAGTGGTCGACATCGGACCACGACCTTGATGTTTCCTCCTTTGCTCATGGCAGTGGTGTTGAGTGTGAAAGGTGTTGCTTGAGGTGAGTGGTGAGGTGTGTGGTGAGGTGTGAGGTGGTATGTGGTATAGGTTGGTGAGTCCTAACTCGACGGGACTACGCCAGTGTTGAAGTATTTCAATGTGTCCTGCTGCTGCTGTTGTTGTAAAGGTTGAGGAAGAGGTGAGGAAGAAGGTTAGGATGAAGATGGGACAGCTTGTCGAGGATGCGGCTGTGGGGGTGTGTATGAAAGAAAAAGTGATGGCTGAAGGAAGGATAGGAAGTGGTTATTGGGGCGATGCAAAGGGTGTGATGATGAGTGCCAAGTATGGGAGGAAGGGGGGTAAATGTACAAAGAAAAGAAGGAGGGATCAGTGATAGTCCCCGACAGAGACAGTGTCAGAAGGCGCGTGGGTAGTGTCTCCCGATGGCCAGAGTCGAAAGGGAAGGAAGAAAAGAGAATAAAGACGAGAAAGAAGGCGAGGTAAGGGAAGGTAAGGGAGACAAGGAGATAAACGAGAAGGGCACAAAGGCAGAGTAATAAAGAGGTGCAGGGAAGGGATCGAGCCACAGGTGAAACAAAAAGATTGGTCATGGTCCACGAGTCCTCTTCACTCATCCTTGTGTACTCTTTTTTCTTCTTCCTCTTCCTGTCTTCTTCTCGTACACCCCTTTGTACTTGAGTTGTTCGAAATGAGTCTTTTCTTTTTTTCGAGAGAGTGTGTGGTCCAGTTCATACATTCGTCATTGTCGATCGAACACCACTCACCCCTTTGTGAAAAAAATACTACACCGGAACGGGAGAGAAAAAGAGATGACAACAACGCAACCCAACCACACGAACAAAGAACAGGGGAGGAAGCAAAAGAAGAAGGTCAACAATGGTGCGTTTAACCAGGCTGCGAAAGAATGAGGTACAGAGTGAGAGACAAAAGGAAACAAGAAAGAGGGTAGGCTCACTTTTTTTTTTTTTTATTTTTTTTTACTGTG
>QZWT01000388.1:0-12450 GCA_004114315.1 Cochlonema odontosperma
CAGGCGTGTGGTCGTCGGGCACGACGTATATCACGTTTGAGGATGTGAAGGTGCCCAAGGAGAATCTGATTGGTGAGGAGAACAAGGGATTCAAGTATATCATGTACAATTTCAACCACGAACGTAAGTCTATTCCCGCACGATTGGTCGTCGCACTGATGTGCGGCGCTTTCACGCGGCTAGGTATGACGATCGTGTTTCAAGCCAACCGATTTGCGCGAGTGTGCCTGGAGGAGGCAATGAAATACGCACACAAGCGACGCACGTTCGGCAAACGCTTGATTGACCACCAAGTGATCCGCTTCAAGCTGGCTAACATGGCGCGTGCAGTGGAAGCGACACATGCTTGGACCGAACAGCTCATATACCGCACAACCACCATGGGACACCAGGAGGCGATGGCCAAGCTGGGCGGTCCGGTTGCCTTGTTGAAGGCGCACTCGACCCAGACGTTTGAGTACTGCGCGCGAGAGGCGTCACAGATTTTCGGCGGGCTGGCGTACACGCGTGGCGGACAGGGCGAGAAGGTGGAGCGATTGTATCGGGAGGTGCGCGCGTATGCCATCCCGGGCGGCAGCGAGGAGATCATGTTGGAACTGGGGATCAAGCAGGGTCTGAAACAGTCGGCTTCAATGGGAGCTAAACTATAACTATAAATTTGTTTGCTCAGTGTCTGTCTCCTCCTCCGAACCGCTGCTGACAACGTCCTCCCTTACATGTTAGCGTTCACGCAGAAGTGTGCATGTGTGGCAAGCACTTACCACATGGACAGATTGTGGGTGCTATGCTCTTTGGTGGTAGTGGTGGTGGTGGTGGTGGTGGTGGCACTCTGTGTGGCAATAGTCTGTTGCTGTTGCTGTTGCAACATTGTTTCTCTCACAGCAGCACGCACATTCTCCACAATTTCCTCACTTTCCCGGAGAAACGCATGGTCCTCAAACCGCGGGACCTGCGCGTTGGCGCTATGCAGACCCTTGTCGATCTTCCGCTTAAGCTTCTCTTTGCGCTCGCGCTCTTTCTCCGTGCGCTTCCCTAGGTACACTTTCACCCTATGCACCCCCATCGGCGATGTGAGCGACTACGGATAGGTAATGCGGGCTTTACTGGTGTGCGGTGTGGAGTGTGCGCAAACGTCTTCCAGACAGATCGCGACAAGATTCGAAGTTGGTTGTTTTCTTGGCAGCCATACGACCACCCTGTTGGCGAAGCATACTACCGAAGCCTCCCTTTCCACCGCATCCGCGCACCGACAGCGTGAGGAAGGCGGGAAAGGCGTCGATAAGCGGGATGGAAGCGTGCTCAGCGAGAAGCAGGCCGCCGGTGGTGGTGAGCCGCTGCTCGTGGACCAGAAGCCCAAGCTGTGTCTGTATCCATTGCTTGAGGGAGTGGACGGAAACGGAGGTGACAGAAGGGTGGACGTCGAGGAGGAGGGGGGCAGAGGCGTTGGGCACTTGAATACAAACTGGAGGCATGGCGGTGTGACGGCGCCACAACAGCGCCTGCCACGCCGCCACAAGGAAAAAGAGAGAGAAGACAGTGTGGTGGCAAGCGGCCACTGCTTAGCCCGCGCAAGGGTGGAAACACAGGCATGTGCCGCAGGAGAGCATTCGCGGCGAGCGGACGGGGAGAGGGAAGAACGGATGAGGATCAGCTGGCACACGAGAGCGGGATGTGCTTGTTGTGCACGCTGTGTATCACTGTGTAGCGTCTGAACAGATACGCCACACAATGCAGATGGCCATGGTGCACTCGCTGTGTCACGCCAGTGGCGCGGTATCATTCGTGGTACGCAGATCGCACGGACAAGCTGTGCACGTCTGTGTGGCGTCAGACGGAGCATACTGTAAGCGCTAGGAACATGGTGCTATCATGACACAATGGAATGCCAGCCGTTAGGAGGAGGGCAACATAGAAGCAAAGAAAACAATATTCTTTGCCCATCTCCTCTGTCTTCATCCAAGGGAGGAGCCTGGTGCGATAGCATATAGAAACCGTCTCATCGCACTGACCACAGCGACACAGCGACACAGCGACACAGCACACAGCGATTCACTCCGCCACCTCCCACTGCACAGCCGTTCAGCTGAGAGAAGGGCGAGGATAAAGGCGTCAAAGTAAAGCCGCTCAGCTGACTATGCCGAATCAGGTGTGTTCTGTTGCATTGTGTTGGCGACAGTGAGCTTGTCCTTTTGAACAAGAGGGTGCTGCAGTAGTGCTTGTGATAGATGCCAGTTATAGAGCCCATCTCGTGGCAATGAGTACCGGCAGTACATACAATACAGTTTACTATTGGCACTGGTCAAGTGTTTGAGTGTGTAACCATTGCTGCAACAGAAGGCAACATAAGACAATAGAAGACAGTAAGAGACGCAGCACAGCCAGTCTCTCGCATCGCACGATCCGCCCCCCCCCACGAGAGACAACCGCACTAAGCGACAAACACGGCGAGAAATCGGCTGCCCGTTGGCAACACACGCCTGCTGCTTCAGTGGAAGCGAAGGGAATGCGCTGTGCTGCCGCTGCCGCTGCTGCTAGCAGTGTTTATGTCAAATATGGCATCCTTTTCAGGTGGCCGCTGCTCCTTCCGTGTCACTTTCCCGTTTTTCTCCGCTAGCTGCCATGTGTCTAATCGTTGTCTTTGTGCTGCTGCTGCTGGTGCTGTTCACCACCGCCATACCTACCCGCAAACGCAAGCTGCACGGCTCACGCGTCCAACAGCTAACCCAGAAGAAGCTCCATCTCTCCGTTGCCGCCATCCCCGCGTCGCCAAGCACTGCCCTGCCTCCACGCACAGCCAAGGCTGTTGCTCTCATTCTGCAAGAGCACCGCACTGTCTCCGAAATGAACGATAGGATCAAAGAGACGCTGCTGGATGCACTGCGCAAACTGCACGGTGCCAACGCCTTGACTGGCACTGTTGTGACAGACGAGGAAGGACGCGAAGTGTGGCTTCCCCGCTACTATGTCGATCTCACGAAAGAGGAGTGGGGGTACTGCCATTGCCCCTTCTACACAAGCGTCAGACGGCTTGCACGCTACTCCGTCGATGGCGACTTCGACGGCAGTCTTGAAAGCGATATCCCCAACCCGCACACCAAGCAGATGGACATCTCCACCACCGTGCTTCAGTGGCTGAAACTATCCCCCACAATGTGGGAACGCGTACTACGCTGCATCCACGTGCGACATGACCAGTTTTACCTGAAACACCAAACTCCTTCGATAGACAGCAGCTTTAGAGAGCGCTTCTTCCTGCCCTGCTATCCCTACAGTCGCTTCATTTCCAGCGATCCCAAAGACTATGCCACGCTAAACTACCTTCTAGTGGCAACCGAGTATGGTGTCTTTCCTTACCCGTCACCCAACAACATGGTTCGGCTGGGTGTCGAACTTTTCTGCCACCGACACCAGCGGGAGGACATCACATGTTTGGATCACAATGTGAAACTACTTCTGTCTCTCCTGATGAGGGGTGGTGTGTCATCCTGGGAAGCGTCGTCGTTGAACCGGTTTCCATCGCGTGCGGCGTACGAGCAAGGCAAGACCAGTTGTTGTATGGTCATGAAGGACGACGACACTATCTGCACACATTTCCGCCTGCTCATAGCGATGTTCGGTAGAATGAAACTGAACGGGTACACTTTCCTGCAGGTGGCAGAAGTGGTGCGGAAGACGAGGTGCTTTGCACTGCCAGACGTGGTGGTGCTGGTGGAGCGCTTGGACGGCTCGCTCGACGGCTGGGCGAAGTTCCTGCGCTGCTCCGTGTACGACATGCTCTCCTTCGAGAGCCGCTACCCGGGCGTGCCTGTGGCCAAACACCACAGCTCAGGCGACTTCATCGCACAGCTCCTGCTGCCGCAGCTGAAAGCGTCGTACCAGCACATCATGGCGTCACCGCAGTACGAAGAGTATTTGCAGGTGATCACAGAATGGAGGGCTGCCGCGGAAAAGGTGCCATCACTGGCGAACCATGCAACCTTTCTAAAAGAGGTGGATGCGATGCACAACACGGCTTGTTGTGGCGGCAGTGCATAGTTCAACGCTCGGCCGTGTAGCCCTTTGCCCTTTTCTGTACGTATAGTGTGTGTATGTGTGTGTGTGTATGTGTGTGTGTGTGTGTGCGTGCGTGCGTGCGCGCTATGTAGCGACAGCTAGCTGGCGGATGTAAGTTTGTACACGTAGATTGATGTATTTTTGCTTGTAGCGCATGTCCTTGTCTGTTCGTGTGCAATAGGTGGTGTGAACGGAGCACCCCTGCTGGAGGATGCGCGCGAAAAATAGAAGGGGCTGTTAGCGGAATACTCCAATTGTTTACTAGTTCAACCAGACGCGAGGAGAAGAGAGTAGTTTTAGTACAAAAGCGAGCGAACAGAGCTAGTCCATGGCCCTCATTTCGACGGTGTCCTGATGAGCGGTGGTAATGGGAGGGCGGGAGGAAGAGAGACGGGCACGCTGAGCTCGAAACCGCCGCAAGTATCTGTGGAAGGGATTTTGAGAGGGCAGTGGTGGCGGCGGCGGCAGCAGCGGCGGCGGAGGAGACGAAAGGGGAGCGTGGTTTTCGGCTCCCTCGGTATTATCGCCCCCCTCGGGAGAAACATCAATGACAACACCGTCCTTGGACAGATCCATATTACAGAGGGGACACTGCGCGCTTTTTTCCATAAGCCAGGGGTCGATGCATATAGAGTGGAAGATGTGTTTGCAAGGCAGGATGCGGACAATATCGCCGCTGGCAAAGTCGTCGATACAGACGGCACAGGCAGTGTGGGTGAAGGGAGGCATAGTGTCGGCAGGGTCGGTGGGAATAGTGTAAAGAGGGAAGCTGTCCAACACGTCTTTCTCAACGAGCGTTTTGATGCGTCGTTGTCGAGCGTTGGTGGTCAGGGTGCCGGTGGGGTTCAGACGTTGGTTTCGTCGTCTGACACGGTAGAGGTGACAATGCATGGCAACCGAAGTGACGAAGGAAAGGGTGAGCAGGACAACGACGATAATCAGGGTGAACTCCCACACTCCGGGAAATGACGATTTGGAGGAGGAAAGGAGATTGATCCTAGCGACTTTGATGGGCACGTCAGCGGCCGAGGGAGACTGAGCGGCTTGGATGGCTTGTAATAGTAGCGAAGCAGTGCCCATGTCGACCCAATAGATGGGCAGCGTGGTGCCGTCGGTGCTGGTGATGTTGGGGAAGGGAAGGGACGGGACGAAAGAGGAGTAGGCGAGGATAGCAGTGGCGGCAGTAGCACGGGCAGCAGAGAGGGCGTCAGTGAGTGTACAATTATCGGTGGCGGCGGTGGCGGCGGGCGAGGACTTAGGGGCATTAACAGAGGAGGGGAGTTGCACTAACGGGATGTGTGGCAGCGTGGAGGCAATAGAGATGATGGAAGGCACAAGGCCAGCACAGCCGTTGCCGTAGTTAAATAACAAGGCTTGCAGACCGTCTTTGAAAGCGGGAGAGTCGGCTGTTACAGTGGGGGATAATACGGTGGCGGAGTACACAGGCGGGTCGACGGGAGCAGCGAGGTCGGGCAGTAGGACGGGAGGACGACGCGCGGAATCGACAAGGACAGAATCAACGGTGAAGCTTTGGGAGGCGGTGGAAGCAGAGGTGAGGGTACCAAAGACATCGCAAAGGACGCAGGGCAAGAACAGGAGGAGGATCTGGGGAAATAAAGAAGCCCGCCCGCCAGTCAACATCAGCGGAGGAGTGGGCAGGGAGTGGGTGGGCGAGTGGGCGGCTAGGTGGAGTGAAAATGAGCGAAGCAGCAGCAGCAGTCGTGCGGATGTGAAAGAAGCGCACAGATGGCGCAGACAACGCGAGCGGAGCATGCAGAAGAAGTGGCGCCGTCGATTGCGCGTGTCTATCGGTGGATGCTGCTGCACAGACTGAAGGAGAAGGAGGGAAAGAGGAGGGAGGCGGGGGAGCGAGCGAGGGCGGGAGAAGTGGAGGAGGGGATGGAGATGGAGATGGAGGCAGAGATGGAGGATCCCTTCATCTCGCTCTCTCCTGACACCGAACACAACCTATGGCTGCTGTGTCAGCTAGTGCTTACGCCAACCACGCCGCCACACACGCCCACCCGGCTGCTACACATATGTCAGCGCATACACACACTCTATGCTGCCAGCAGCAACAGCAACAGCAACAGCAGCAGCAGCACAGTCCTCAGCAGAAGCGTGCCACCTGACCACGACAAGGACTATGCCTCCATCGTCTCCACACTTGTTATCCAGGTACGTCTCATGCCTATGCGTGTCTGCACTTACGCGTGCTGCTCTACAGATCCTGATAGACACGATAGACCCTCTTGACACGCATCCACACCCCGTCGAAAAGACATGGGTTCTGCTCAACACTCTTATCCCTCTCTCGCCATACCCTCAGACCACCCTTGCCAACCCCTACCTCATGGCTGCTCGCATGCACATACTCGAATGCATCACCCACCATCCCCCTCTACATGCACACAGACACCTGCAGCAGCTGCTACCTCCGCACCACCAGATATGGCTGACACGTGTTGTCCGGAGATATGCGAAGAACACATGGGCAGCCCTGGATAGTGGTGCCGCAGAAGCATCTGTCATCGACAAGGTGAGTGAGCACCCTCTCCTCCGCACTAACGTGCTCCCGTTCTCCAGATTATCGCCAAAGAGCGTGTTAATAAGTGAGGTTGCACGCACACACGCATACACGGTGGAAAAAGATGGAAGGAGTGTAAAATAGCATGGTTGAACACCTGGCAGTACACCATAGTCTATTCGTGTCTTTTCCCATTCATCTCCTGCACCCGCGGTTTCGCTTTGGGCTTGGGCAACGACAAACACCGGATATCCAAGAACCCACAGAAGCGATTGATGACCACCACTGCCCAGTGGGTGTACACAATCACCGATACCATAAAGTATAGCCATAGCAAAGTTACTTCCTGCTCACTCGAGAGAAGTGCCTTATCACTACACCCATCCCGTTGTCATTGCATCGCACCGCACCACCATGCCACGCCACCACACTACGCCATCCCGCACCACCCCATACCACCCTACCTTCCGAACAGCGCGGGTGCGTTCATGGCCACTGCGCCACCCACCAGTGGTACCAACAACACCGTATACATGGGGAATTCCATCTTGGTCACGTGGGCAAGAATAATCTTCGTCTACACGCCTCATCAAGGAGCACCCAGCACAGCCACATACCGCCACACGGCCAAAAACAACGCCCACTGTCAGTCCGAACAGAATAAAATACTCTCCGCGCAGCACCACCGACCAAGGAGACATGGTCCACGCCAGCACAGACGCTTCATACACGATCAGCGGCATCAGCTGCATGAGTGCTGTTGCATAGCTGCGCTGCTGCGCACGGCATGCCGTATACACTGCATAAAGACTGCGTGTGTCAGCACCAGACTTTTCCGCCCTCCCCCTCCTTCTTCCACACCGCGCACCTAAACGGGATAGAGAAGATGAACGCGGCAAGGAACAGCGCGGCGATCAAGAGGTCGGCGAACGTGGCGTGTGCCGGAATGACCGCAGCCAGTGCCGGTACCCATGCTGCTATCCATGGTCGTGCCAGCATCGACCATATCTGCGGGCCTGCCTGTCAGCCGCTGTCACTGTGCCCCGCCCGCGCACTACCATAGATCCCAGACAGTGCCATGGTCAAGCACGACGCGATCAGTCCTTCTGTCGGTCCGTTGATGTAGCCAAGATAAAGGACACCCGTGTGATACTCCTCCCATGTGGAGACGTAGAACACCAGGGTGGCTAGATGTGTGTGCAGCACATGTCAGCCACACAGATCCCCATCGTCGCACGTACTCACTACAAGCAGGTAGACTGCGTATTGGGAGTGACCAAACCCCATGCACGCAGCCTGCACCAGCACCCCCACCTGCAGAAGAGAGGAGTTGGCTGCAGAGCGCAAGAGGCCTGCATACCGAGCAGTTGAGCGCATCACAGCCATGGTCAAAGAGTTCGCCAAGCGGGGAGGAGGAGC
Source organism: Cochlonema odontosperma (assembly GCA_004114315.1). Taxonomy (NCBI): domain Eukaryota; kingdom Fungi; phylum Zoopagomycota; class Zoopagomycetes; order Zoopagales; family Cochlonemataceae; genus Cochlonema; species Cochlonema odontosperma. Next base: position 8,000 of record QZWT01000388.1, read on the forward strand.
CAGTGCGTCGCGCCTGTTTCCCATCCACGTTGTCGAAGGTCGAGTACAGCCAAATGCCAAGCGCACAGCTGTCGCACGGTGAGCCAGAGTGACAGAAACGACAGAGACAGCCGCAGCTTGCGAAAAGGTAGCACACTCACCTGAGGTAGAGCCAGGATGGACCCGGACCCAGCAGGTCGGGAATAAGCACACACACGCACGCCAAATTAAACACCACAAATCCAAGACCAACCAAGGTAATCAGGTTCGGACTGCCTCGGCAGAGTGTTAGCAGCACTGAGCCGGTGGGAGAAGGCGTGGGTACGCGTGCGCATTACGCCATCCAGAGAGGGAACAGGGTCACAGCCCATTCCCAGTAGTACTGCAGCAGGTAGTGCGTGGTGAACGACTTGTCCACCGACCGGTACCGATAGAGCCGCAGGTTTTGGAGCGCCGCATCGCTCACATAGGTAGACTGGCGCCAAAACATCGATGCAGACAAATGGAGACGCGACAGAGACGAAGTTTCCCAAAAACAGCCAAGCAGCCAAACAGACAAGCAGCTAAACAGCACTGCTGCTCGCCAAGTACACAGCGCCACGTTTCACAACGCCATCCGCTCTTTGCCGGCAGCAGCGTGCTGTTACGACTACTTCAACTATGCTGGTCCATGCCAAACCATTTGCAAGCGGTTTCATGGTACTTAAAGCAGTGCCGCTGCTGACTGCTCTATCTCTCCTGGATAGGGCCGTCTCCATTATCCTCATTGCATGGCAAAGCAACAGACATCCCACCCATCCACCCACCCACACAAGACACACCACACCACGGGTGCTGAATGAGGGTCGTATTAATACCTACGAGGGACGTGTGCCCGTAATGATGATCCCCAGTGGATCCTAGCTCACTTCAGCACCTTCGCGCATTTCCAGTTCATGTACACGCGCGCGCAATCGCCTCAGCTCCACCACGTCTGGACGTGCGCGTTGCTGTTCTTCGAGTTCTCGTATGTGTCGCCGCAGCGTGCCGATCACCTCCATGTTCGCCAACTGCACCTGCTCCGTGAACCGAAGCTCATTGCGCAGTTTTCGCGTTTGCTCTTCCAGGGTGCTTTGCGACGTGGTGGCATTCAGCAGTCGCAGCTCCAGGGCTGACACAACCTTCTCGTATTCCTCAATGACTGGTTCGACATCCTGCATGAAATCGTCGTTCGGTGTGGCTGGCGGCGACGCGGACTGTGCTTCGGGTGCTTTTGCCGGCACGGCTGGTCGCGGTCGGGACGGTAGTGTACCCAGTCCGAGTTGCGATCGTCCGCCATCCGACACCGCTTCCTCCTCCCTGTCGTCCTCGTACAGGAATGTATGCTCTTCGTTGACGATTTCAGTGCCGCTGCCCACCGAAATACTGCGTCTCCGCAGACTTCGGTGGCGCTCCACCATCCGAAGATGCTCGGTCTTCACACGGGTCAGCTCGGCACTCGTGCGGTCGTACTGCTGCAGCAGGTGACGGTAGCTAGAGTTGACGCGCTGAAGCTCAGCCTCGAGCTTTCGTATTCGCTTGATGAGCACAACCAGGGTGGAGGAGGCGTCTGCGACGCAGGAGGTGGTCGAACCGGTGTCTGGGTTGGAGGTGGGCGACACCGGTCGTTCCAGCGTGGTCTGGATGGACGCAGGTAAAAGGGCAGGAAACAGGATGGAATTACGTATGCTGGCGTATCCGGACAGTCCGGCGCATCCGGAATCCTCGGTGCCTATGGCGAAACACGTCGCATGCACGTTCAGCAGAAAGCACGCCTACCTTCCGACCCGGTGGGACTGCCGCCCTTGAGGAAAGACACTTCTGCGCGTAGCTTCTGCACCTGCTGCTGCAGCCAGTACACGTCGTTTGACATTTCCTCCACCTTTGTCAATCGGTTTTTGATGTTGCGGGCACGGTTCGCGTACACCAGCGTGTTCTGCACTGTGAGTGACGGTGAGCACGGGTGCCTACCAGGGTTTCCGACACGTTTGAGGAGGCGGGGGAGACGCAGGCGATCATCAGCGTCTGACTGTTTCCACCGAGCGAGTCTTGCAGCAGCCGAGTGAGTTTGGAGTCTGTGGGGGAGGGGAGAGTGCAGGGTGAGCGGGGGTGGGGCCAGATCACCGCTCACCCCGATATGGAATATGCGTTACCCTCTTCGACAGATCACCGAGCGCGCTGATGACGTTGCCCAGAGCGGAGAGTCCGGCGTTGATGCTGATGCCTTCTTTGGCACGGTCACCGACGGCATTGGTGCGTTTCAGACGCTCACTACCGGCCAGATCGACGAAGTGAAACTTGGAGACGACTGTTGTTTGGTCGCCGGTGTCGGCGTCTTCCGCGCGTTGCGGGGTGTCACATCTGCCTGGATCCCGCAGCAGACTACGGGAGCGATACCGACCGACGGTTTCCGGGATGCCGATGGTGGAGGCATGGTGGTGGGGGTGCTCTTCGGGAAGAGGTGTCTTGCAGCGCCGCCTCTCTTCGGTCGGTTTCTCCTGACGCAGATTGATGGAGAAGATGGCGTGACTTCGACTGGAGTGTGCGTTCATGTCGGTGCTGCCCACGCTGCGCCGCCAGCTGCCCTCGGCCAGCTGATGCATGACATCCTGGATGGAGGAGACACGGACCTCACGCACACCAGCCCAGAAGATATTGCCCTTTGTATCCTCGCGGATCTGCACCTGCGCCGACTCAGACGACAGGAGGTCACGCAGTTCCTCGTTGTATATCTCGAGATACGACACACGGACGATGAAGCGAGCGGCCTTCCTGGCAGACAGGTCGGCAGCGTGAGCGAACAGGGCGTGGGCAGCGCGTGGGATGATGCCGTAGGCGGAAGGGTGTTCTGACTGGTCGGGGTTGCCGGTGCCCATAGTGTGTGTTTTACCGGACGATGTTTGGCCGTATGCGAGGATGGTGGCGTTGAAACCTGAGGGGAGGGGAGGGGAGGGGGTGGTGAGGCGTGGTGTTGCGGTGTGTACGACACTTGCCTTCCAAGAACTTGTCCATCAGGGGAGACACGGCGTCTTCGTAGATCTGTTTCTGGGAGACGGTGTGGTCGAAGACGTGGTCGTAGGTGAAGTGCCGGTGCTCGGGCACGACATGGATGACGGGCTGTCGCGGGAGCAGGCTGAGGACCTGGATGGGCTCACGCGCGCCACCACACAGATCCACCGAGCTGAACGGACGCACACGCACCACTGGTGGGAGGAGGGGAGGGGAGGAGTGGGGCAGGGGGTGAGTGGAGAGGGAAAGGAGTGCTACATACCCACTTTCACGGAGGTGATTGTTTCCTGTGCGGCCATCGGAGGTGGGCGGCGGTGGCGGTGGCGGTGGCAGAGAGCGGCACGAAATGCGAGATACTATGACGCGAACAGGCACAGGCACAGGCACAGCAATGGCGCATCCACTTTTTTATTGCTCGAGGGAAGGAGGCAGCTTTGTGAGGGTGATCTGGATGGACGACGCGTGTCGCTGGTGTGACAGCAGGTCTTCGTCCTAGAAGAGAAGGGTGTAAGCACGGGGGGAGAGGGAGGGGAGGGATTAGGCGCGGGGCACCTCGTCGTCAGGGATCAGGTCGTCGACAAGCACACGGGTGTGGGTGTCGACAACAAGCGACACGTGTGCTCCAAAGTAGTCCTTGACCTGCAGGGCGAAGTCCACCGCCAGTGGCACAGCCTTGCCCATGCCGTGGATGCAGACACGAGTGGTGCTGTGGGTGTGGGTATGGCGACGGGGCTCACAACACATACCTCTTCTCTTCGGTGAACAGGCGTTTGATGCGCACCAGCTGTGCTTTGCGGTGGGCGTGGGTGGTGCGTGAGGAGACGTAGATGTCGCCTGGTCGGCAGGAGAGACGTGTGGGTGCTCGCTTGTGCAGCCGCACACCAGCTAACACAGAGCGGGGTGGTGGTGGGCGTGGTGGGCGTGGTGGGCGTGATGGTCGCCTACCGATGTGCGGTCTCTTCGTGGTGGTCACATCCATGCAGCGGTGTGTGGAGTGGCGTGTGTGTTGGCGTGTCTGTCTGTGTGTGTGTGGCCTCACCGCACATCACTTGCAACACCGCCAACACACGCCACACCAACACACCCGCTCCACCACCGCCCCACACATCCTCTCCACACATCCGCTCCACCACTGCCTCCACACAGCCACGCCACCACACAGCCACACACACACCCACGCCACACACTCACACCGCCACTCCTCCATCGCACCACGTGAGCAACTCTCGCCACACGGCTGTGCTCGCATCAACGAACCGCCGCCCTGCCATCGTACGTGTCTCCCCTGCCGCCTTCCCGCCCCGCCCACTCCTCACTCGTCTCCGCCCCCGTCCACAGCGTCTCCAGGTCTGGTGTTTCCGCCACCGCCGTGGTCGATTCAGGCGTCGACATGGCTATACTTTATGGTATCGGTGATTGTGTACACCCACTGGGCAGTGGTGGTC